>JAQQAE010018106.1:0-11282 GCA_029823295.1 Pseudamia nigra
TCCAGGAAGTGACAACTCAACTGGCCTCAAAAAGGCCCTTCAGAAACTAATGGGTGACGTCACGGTCACTTTGTCCAGTTATATATACAGTCTATGTAATAGACACATATAAGTGGTACAGATATAAATGTCATGATATGGGACCTTTAAGTGTTAAAATACAGGTACTTTTCCAACAATTTATGGCATTTATATTATGGGTTTAAGTCATGTCAACCCTTTCACAATACCAATCGGCTATTAGATATGCAGTATATGTATTATTGCTTTTTAAGAATGTTTCCATGCTGATCTGGTACATTTTGACCCTTCTCTCTCTTGTGCATTAGGGATCTGAGGGGCAACTCTTTCCAATGCAACTGTGAGAACAAGTGGCTGATGATGTGGCTGAAAAACACAAACGCTACAGTATCAGATGTCTACTGCGCAGGCCCCAGTGACATGAAGGGCAAGCGTCTCAATGACCTTCCTCTTTCGCCAGCCCAGTGCATCTCCACAGGTAAAAGGGCAATTACGACATCACAAACAACAATCAGCACTCACCTGCACGGACAGAATGAGCATGTTATAAAAGAACGGGAGAAACAGGGTCAAAGGAAGCCAGAAATCAATAAAGCTGCTAAATAATTCACTGTGACACACTCGAAACAAGCAGGCTGCAGGCCCAAGTCTGTTTGTTTCTTGAAACATCCACATGCATGCATATGCACTATGTACATACACTCTGCCTGCACGTACTGCATACAACCAAAAGGGGAAAATGCCAAATAGTTTGATCTGATTAACACATTCCAGTTTTGACCCCTGAGTAGAGATGTTAAGCTGAGGATTGTTGGCCAACTGAATTTTACTCCAAATTATCCTTAGTTTTGTTTTTAAGTAAGTTTAACCCTTTCACGCATGGTCACTACACTAGACAGGAACAAGGTGACATTAAATTCATAGCAATTAATTAAGGCAAAAAGTAAAGCAAAACGCAATCAGAAAGTGAAAGTGAAAAGTGGATAAAATCAGCAGCAAATGACCAAACCAATTGAGAAAATTAACCAAATTGGATGCAAAAAGAAGAAAAATGAACAAGAGTCAACAAAATAAGAAGAAAAATAAACAAAATGAGAAAGACAATAAAGAGGTTACGAAGAAAGTATCAAAAAAGAAGAAATATAATCAAAATAGTCAAGTCAATGAACCAAATTAGAAGCAAAAAGAAGAAAAATGAACAAAAATGAAAAAATAAACCAGTCAAGAAAATGCTTTAAAAAAATTTACACAACCAGCAAAAACCAAAACAATCAAGTCATATTCGAGTCATATTTGTATAAATTATCAAATAGTAACTGAAGCATAATTATGATGGCATTTCATTGCATTAAACTGACCTGATGGACATAATTAATCATTTTCAGCCACTACCTTGCTTAAAATATGTGACATTATTTTAAAGATTGGAAAGTACCATAAGGCCAAAAATGTCAAACCCCCAATTTTTCAATTATCCAGGCATGAATGGGTTAAGACGGAGTTTCAGGTTAAAACCGTCTCCTATAGTGGCTGCAAAAACACATGTAATTCCCCTGTTAGAACCAGGTGTCGTTTTATTTGTGTGGCGCTGTTAATGAAGAGCATATCAAGTCTGTTTGCCATTAAGATATTTTTGGGTTGCAGGAAAGTTGGACGCCACCCATCATAAATGAATAAAATGAAAAGTCTTGTACCACAGAAACATTGCAGCATTATATTAGTGGCATAATTAGCAGCTAAAGACCCATCTTTTTAGACTTGCCTTTGTGTGATTTGTTGTATGTTTATGTCTTTTCTTTGTTTTTTGGTTTTTAATGCTTTGTTGTTTTATGCTTTTGTAAAGCACCTTGTGACTTTTATGCTCTAGAAAGGTGCTACATAAATAAAGTTTATTATTATTATTATTATTATTAAGTTATCTTTATTAGTCTCATACTGTATACACATGAAATTCTTCCTCTGCATTTAACACATCTTGCTCATGGTCAGATTGAGGACAGATGGTAGCCTTCACCTTCCTCACCCAGATTTCCTGCTGGTCCGAGGATTCGAACCGCTGACCCTCCTTCTCTAGCCTCTCGTCCACCACTGCAATACAGAGCATACAGAGAAAAATAATGTTACAAAAGGTCCTTTTTAATTCAAAATATTAAATACTATTTCAACTAGGGATGGTCCATCCATGACATGATGCAGCTGTGTAATCTAGAGTGTTTAAACAGCAGAAAAATATGTGTAATACTTTACATTAAATTCTTAAATAGGCTCTGGTCATTTTCTGTGTTTGAACAGAGCCATTATGCATATGCTGATTTCCCTCAATAACCTCTTAATTATTACTGGGTCACAGTAAATAAAGATATGAATTATGATCTTGACATGCTTTGCACAGTATGTGCATCAAGGTGGTATGACCAGAAAAATAATATATAAATAATATCATAATTATGTATTGAAGTAATTGCAATACACAGCCATAATAGAGTCCAAATAAATCATTAGTCTTCCTAACTCAAATATGTCTTACTTATAACTCAGTTAGTAGTTTCTTAGTAGTTTCATCCCACACATGTACCCTGTTCATTTCTGTTTAGAACCGGAAACATATTGTGTATTACAGGCTTAATTTTGAGCTATTTTGACACTATTAATTCTCACAGTGTTGTGTTTTGTGGCGTGTTATTGGTGAATAATGTGTAATTTAACCCCTGTAACACTTAAAATAAACTGTTACAAAACTCTAATTTAATCAGTGATGTTTGGCTTATTCCGTGTTGTTTTTCTGTCTTCATCTCACAGACTTTGTGCGTCATCAGTCCATTCCCATCCAGTCCATGTCAGCGGACCTTTTCTCCTTCAAAGAGGACATCTACGTGGCCATGGCTGCCCCCAACTCCAACAGCTGCGTGATCATGGAGTGGGATCACATCGAAATGAATTTCAGAAAGTTTGATAATATTACAGGTTTGAACCGTCTACCATCTTTTTTGGGAACAGTTAGAAATAAATGACCACCATGTTTATGTTTTGTGTGGTTTTATTAGTACTGTGTTTTATTTTCCCACAGGAAAGTCTGTCGTTGGATGCAGATCAGTCCTGATCGACAACCATGTGCTGATCATCGTTACCCAGCTCTTTGGTGGCTCTCACATCTATAAATTTGATGATCAACAAAACAAGTTCTCAAAGTTTCAAACTATTGAGGTCTTCAACATCTCAAAGCCAAATGATATTGCGGTTTTCCAGATGGACGGAGAATGGTACTTCCTGATAGTTGACAGCTCCAAGGCGGGTCTGTCGACTCTGTACAAGTGGACCGACCAACCTGACCGCAATGAAACTGGATTTCAAACCTATCAGTTTCTCCACGAATGGTTTCGTGACACTGATGCTGAATTTGTTGAGGTGGATGGGAAGTCCTACCTGATACTAGCCAGTCGCTCTCAGCCACCTGTCATTTATCTGTGGAACAAGAGCACCCTGAAGTTCATACTTCACGGAGAAATCCCACACATTGATGACGTGGTTGCAGTCAAAGCATTCAGGATGGAAGACGGGTTGTTTTTGGCAATGACATGCTACATCGGTGACTCCAAAGTCCTCAAATGGACCAATAAGCAGTTCACTGAGGTGCAGCCTCTGCCCTCCCGAGGCGCCATGATCCTACAACCTTTCACCTTCACAGACAGACATTACCTCGCTCTTGGTAGCGATTATTCCTTCACGCAAATATACCTCTGGGATGTGGAAACCAAAACCTTTAAAAAGTTCAAGGACATTTATGTGCAGTCGCCACGGTCATTTACAGTGGTGAGCACCGATCGGAGAAATTTCATCTTCTCCTCCAGCTTCAAGGGCAAATCAATGGTGTTTGAGCATATCATTGTAGATTTAAGCTTATAATGCTTAGAAAAACAGATCCTGATCGCAGTTGGTGTCGCTCTGATAGTGTGTGCTAAAAATGAACTGCAAATGCTGTATGTTCTTATGCAAGTGTATCCTTCGCAGTGTGAAACAGCCATGCAGCTTATTTACATTTCTAGCAAGTGTGTGCTGTACTCTCAGTGTAACTAATACTAGACCACAAGAGCAAAATTAAAGGGCCAGGAAAAGAATGCCAATGTTTGAAATGCAAAACAGCATGATGATAACACTATTCGTTGCCATATACTGTGACCCACACAGGGGTCATCTTTTCCACATTTCTCTTAGTGTGGGATTAAAGGGAAAATTAGGAAGCATCTTATCCCAGTAACTGTAATTATTTCTGATGTTTTTCAACTGAACTTAAATTTGAATATATTAGTGGAATATTGAAAGCTTGAGCGACACGTACTGTAGGTATTTATAGCAAACTACTGTATGAACCGAGTGCCTGATTAAAACTACCCTAATTTACTCTTGATTTCTATGCAATTGTATAAAGTGTTGCTTTGAATTACAATCACAAGTGTAACTACGTATTTGCTGCTGTGTAAATTAAAATGTATGGCAGGAGATATTTACAGGGTCTGATCTTTTTTTTTACTGATCGTTTGATATGTTTTATTTATTTTATAGGTTTATTTATCATTTACTTTTTGTAACAATACTTGTGTGTAATCCTTTAAGTCAACATCACAAAATGCCACCCAGCAATATACTGTATTGTTGGAATTTTAGATTTTTGTAAGCATGAATTGGAGGATGAACACTATCTTCCATCACCTTTAAAAAGCTTTGATGATTTTTATTTACTTATTTTTTTTAACTTTACTATGTCACTGTTTACCCCATTTTTAAGCAGCTCACATGTACATGCTTTGTGTTTTGTTACAACGTGTTTATGGAAATGCATTAAAGAACATTTAATCAGATTAAGTGCAGTCATTTGTTTTTCAGGGTGTCCTCAAGAGGCAGTGAAAGTGAAATGTGACCTTTAAGCAAAGACACAATGCTTCAGGCAGTATGTTTGAGACTGATCTGCTGATGGAGACAATGTTTACATTCACAAGAAATGGTACGTGTTAAAAAAGACACAATTTTAGAAAAAAATGAACAGTAGAATTTAGGTTTAATGAAAGTTTAATTTAACCGTAGCCATGTGTTGCAACCAAACAGCACTGTTAAATAAAAAATACTTTAGAATTTAAAAATAAACAGGCAAGAACTCAATAAAATAATCAATACAAACCAGTGGCTGAAAGAATTAACATTTTCACAGATTGAATCAGTGTCAAGATTAATGCAGCTTCCAGATACAAAAGTCAAGAACAGAATATCAAAAGGTCAAAGGGACGCCTGTTGTATTGAATTTGTTTAGAAAATTAAAGGTGATATAATAATTATTTCCAAAGTTGTGTTAATACATTCTAGTTAAAGGGTACATAGTGTGGAAATCTATTTATATTGGGTCAAATTTAAAGCTGTAAAAAAATAAACTTGCTCAACTGATGTCAGTTCTCAGATATGCTCACCACAACATGGACAACAGGAAAAGCAAGCTGTTTTAAATGTTGGTCATTTGTGATGTCACAAGTGAGAACTGATCATTATCAAGATAAAATGCATTAGTCCCACCCCCAAGAGTCAGTAAGCTTCAAAATATTAAAATTCAGCATTCATATTTAAAATATCAGAAGTTGAATGCAGTCATAGATATGCTAAAATTATCTCGACACCCACAAGCAACCAGCTAATATTCCTGACCATATTCCTGTTTACAGGGTCGTTTTGGTGACTTGTGGTTCAGCCAATCAGAGCTTTTTATGGTAAAAAGTGGACAATTATGACACTTGATAGTGAAATCAGCGCTTGTATAGCAGTTACTAAGATGCCTGTGAAAAACAAGGGAAAGTAAAATATTTTGTCACCACACTTGGAGAAGTCTTAGGCATATAAAAGTGGTAGGGAAGACCGGGGCTAGTTGTCACACGGGTTGGTTGTCACATCCATTAGATCTCGCTCCCTAGATGGCGCTGTTTAGAAATGTTGGTATTGAAATTTTCAGAATTGGGGTCAGAGATCACCTACCGGTACATGGTCATTTCAGCAGTCAGACACTTGACATTGAGGTGAGAGGATTTTTTGTGTTTTTTGTGTCAACATGTAACGTCTCAGTTTTTTTTTCTATTGCTTTTCTAACATTTTACACAATGGGTATATAATAAAACACTTATTACCACTGAATTCCCATTAAACAGTATAAAAGGAGAGCTACAATTAAGAGTTGTTGTCGCTAGGATACAACATGTGCTTTCTAGCTTAATTCCTAGGTAAAAATTCCAGTTGGGGATGGTTGTCACGTGTGACATCCAGAAGAGACATGGGTGCAAACAGTGACACAGCAGGACTGCACAGCTGCACAGACACTGTACATCTGTCAGAACTGTGTCTCTGAAAGTGAGAGACTGACATGATTTGATTAGGACTATTAGGCTACTGTTCTTTTTTATTGCTCTTCATATGGTTCATATGGAACCTGTGTGGAGTAGCCTACACCTGGGATGTTTGTTATTGTTCTTTGTGTTAGATTGCTATAATCTGAAGTGTGTTGGTCGGACACTAAGTTCAGAGTGTAAAGGTCATAATAAAGAGTTCCCCTTCAGATGGGTTTGGCAGTTTGTATAATTTTTTTTTTACTATGTTT
The DNA here is from genome assembly GCA_029823295.1 of Pseudamia nigra. Classification (NCBI taxonomy): domain Eukaryota; kingdom Metazoa; phylum Chordata; class Actinopteri; order Kurtiformes; family Apogonidae; genus Pseudamia; species Pseudamia nigra. Next base: position 6,650 of record JAQQAE010018106.1, read on the forward strand.
TAAACTGATTTTTCCAGTATATGCTCTCACAGTGCATGATGTATGTGAGGTAGGTGCATCTAAATGAAATTAAACTTTTAAAATTCATTTTTAAGATTGCCACCCTTTTTGATATTTTTCCATTTAAATAACATAGGAACAACCAACCCGTAGTATGTGACAATAAAGCCCATGACGAGGATGGTTGTCACAAATGCACAGGACATATTTGATAGTGATCAGAATAAGCTTAAGGGTCGTGAGGTCACTCTATCCCTACCTGACACTTTAGGCTTCCAGTACACATCGAAATGGAATCCATTGTGAATACAGTTTTTCAGGGATTCAAATCAAAGTAAAAAGTGTGACAACTGAACCCACTGATATAAATATAAGTGTTTACAATTAAAATTCATGTGGAATTTTGATTGGATTTCACAAAACTAAAGGAAAGTGAGACAAATTGCTTTAGTTCAACCAAAATCCATGAAACAGCATCTCAGTGAGCTTCGTGATGGTCCTAAATCCTCACGTTCCCAGTTTTCCGAGGATCCCCAAACGCGTCATGACGCCCCGTGACGTCAGACGGACGGAAGTGATGCAGGTCACAGTCCTGGATCGACTAATCCGTTTTGATGGTGCAGAATCTGTCCTGAACGACCAACACGGCGATGGTTTTGTGAAACTCGAGTGGCGTTTTTTCCCCCAGGTTTTGGTGTTTTGTTTGTTCGGAGTGAAATGGATCCGTCCCGGAGGAGTGAAAGCGACTGGCAGGCTCTGGTTAACGAGGTGACACACACACACACACACACACACACACACACCAGCATGCACCAAACGGGACATTTCTACTTTTACACAGTGAGGAGAAATGTTAAGGGTTTATTTTTATTAGGTGGGTTTCACATCCAGAAGAGCACAGGGGAAAGAAATCTGAGCTGCTTTCAGGTCAAAGCCTGAAGATGAGGAGGCGCATCCTCCTTTTCTGTGCACCTGCTACTGATCTGCACACCTGTGAAATTACACAGATTATCGAGCAAAAATACAACAGAACACATCAGCCTTTTTAATATGCTTAAAGTTACATCTTTGGGATTTCAGATTGAGATGTAGATGCACTTTATTTGTCCAAAAATAGGGGATTGTTTTGTACAGCAGCTTAAGTCCACATAGTACAACACCTTTAAAATAGCTCAGTTTGAGCAAAATAGAAGAACAAACCTGCAGCAAGGCTAAGTGTAGATAAGTGTAAACCGGATCCAGTACAATGTAATAACACTATTAAATACTGCTGTATGTAGGATACCTTTGTGACGTTGTACAAAGACAACAGCGGATGAAAAGCTGTACAAAATAATAAAATAACGGTCCAAGTGCAGGATGGATGCCTGAACTGAACACAATGTGCTATATCAATAACTTTGAATGTTTAGAATAGTAGTAGTCATAACACTTTAGATTAAAGAACACATCCAACCATCTTAACCGTATAGTGTCAGTAATTAGTTGAATTTCATGTATTACAAGTATTAATAGTGTCTAAATAGCAAACAAGGGTCAGTATACTACAAATACACATGCTAGTAACTATTGAATTAATGCCTAATATGTGTTCTATAATCAAAAGTATTGACATTATGTAGTAATACTCCAAAACAATATATGAATCTATTCTCACAGTAATCTGCTTATTTATTGTTTTCCAGACTGGCCGCTTTGCTACTATGAACACTTTTACAAACAACTGCCAACTTACAAACTGATAATGACTGAGTATCCACTTAACATAGCCCTGATCTAAAGTTTTCTTTTCATGTACAGTTCTTAATTTGTAAGAGAAAGCTGGAAAGTAAGAAGGAGGCTCTACTGATTCTGTCCAAAGAGCTGGACACCTGTCAGCAGGAGAGGGATCAGTACAAACTGATGGCCAACCAGCTCCGAGAGCGGCACCAAGGACTCAAGAAGAAGTACAGGGAACTTATTGTAAGTTGTCTGATCATACGCAGCTTATGTGGGAGCATGAAAAACTCTGTTTAATGGTGCTTATTGTTGTTCTATTCACTAAAAGGATGGGGATCCATCTCTGCCACCAGAAAAAAGGAATCAAGTAAGCAACTTTCTGTAACATTTTCTCTTTAATCATGCAAGATAAGTCAGAAATGCAGTCTCACACAAATACACTGTGCATGTTACAGCTGTATTGCAGCTGACTGACATCCAACAAACTTCGTCAGAGCCATGGCACGCGAAGCATAGCAGAAGTGCACACAAAGAAATCGACCTCCGCTTCCGAGATAGCGTTTACCATTTTGTTGTCCATATCGTATCACTGATTGCAGACACCACTTCATGGATAATATCCAAGCAAGTGCAACACACATGTAGATTGGTCATTTAAAGGTTAAATTGCGTGGATGGGGTAATCAGAAAGTAATCTCTCTGTGCTCGACGACTCCATGACGACCAGACCAAACAGATGCACAGATGAAAGCAACATAACTCGGCCCTAACTGCAGTTACACACCGTCTGTGACACGTCCACCACCCAAGTGAGAGTGAATACACCAAAACCACAACAAAAAGAGAGAGGAGATTTTTTTAAAAAGCCCACGAAATAAATTTCCAACCCAAACCTTACCTCACTCATACAAGCTGCACAACATATTCATTAGTCAGCACAGTTGCAACATTTTTACCCCATTGCAATGTAGAAAGACAAACATTTGATGAAACACTTGCTCTCTACAGCTTTAAATTCCCTCTCTTATCCCTTTGCTTCTAGACATTTAACAGTTGCTTTAAGTTAGTCTGCTCTGACTCATGTTTCTCATGTCTGTTCAGGTGAATTTAGCTCAGCTACTGCTAGACTCCAGAGAAAAAAGTCATCAACTTTCTGAGGAGCTGAAGGAAGTAAAGCAACGACTGGCAGAGGCTCAGGGTGATAATAAGGTATCAGTCTGCAACCATGTGACATTTTGTGTGCTTTTTTATTCCTGAATAGATTTCTAACATTGATCTAGTATTTGCGAGAGTTTTTATAGAATTCGAGTCCCACTGAGTAATTGGAAAAGTGTTTGAAAGTAATGATAACAGTTGACTCTGGATTGCCTTGGCTGCTGCAGCTATTGAGGATGACCATCACCAAACAGAGGCTCGGAGACGATGAAGTCGGGATGCGACATTTTCCAGCTCATGAACGAGAGGATCTGGTCAAACAGCTGGAGAGAGCGAGAGAACAGGTGAGATGATACATTATTATATTAACTCCTGACACACAGCAAACACATCAATGTTTACCCTTTTGAATGTATAGATATTGTTTTAATTTTGCCATCAGAGAGGTAAATTACAGTTTTAATTGTAGTTATTTCAGCAGATTTAGTAATGTAATGTCTCTAAAAGTACTGTTAAATCTCCAGTCAGCATGTCCTCCAGTCTCACGCCAGTACAGGATACAGATTCAGATTTTTTATCATTTTACCTGTAACTTTGGTTTGCAGTGAAATGAGCATTAAACATTTAAACATACAAACTACACAAGACTAGAACATGCTAGACAAAGGGCAGAACAAAAGAAGCTTCCTGGATAGGAAGCGAAACGTCTTCAAACCAAATTTCCAGAAGGAAAACCACACGCCTTGAAAAGGACACAGTGCTCAGGCTTAAAATAAAAAAAAAGACAACTGCCTTTATGAACAAGATGTAAGATTAAAGAAGAACAGCAATAAAAAATAAACATCATAAATAAACAAAATGCAGGACAATTATTTATAACGTAGGTAGATAAAAGACAGGAGGATGTAAAACCAAGTTAAAATGTAACAGTATGCCACATGTAAAAACAAGATAAAAGAAACAATACAAAACATCAACAAATAATAAATACTCATTATCTGCAAAGCTTCCCTCACTTGTTAATAACATTAATGGCTGCTGGAACAAAACCTTTTTGTGCCATTTGGTTTTACAATGATTAACAGAACCCTGACCTAAAGATGCTAGAAACCTCCGACCTGACGGGAGCAGCTGAAACTCACCGTGAAGGGGGTGGGAGTCATCTTTTAAAATTCTCTGTAACTGTTTAGTGTACAGCTACTCTGGATGAAACTGAGACTTTCCATTCAGCTTGCCTCTCCATTTCACAAAGGTCAGGCAATTGTGCATACTTGTGGCTTCAATTTTCATGTTAAAGGCAGACATTCATGTATTTATAGCAGTTGTTGCAAATAAAAAATGAAGTTAAATAAGGAAACTGGGAGTAAAACTGCTGAAAGCAGTCGAACATCTGGAAGAAATTAACATGCAAACAAACAAAATGCCATTACAGTGTGAAATTCTGGCTTCCGTTTTTGTGTTGCTGCAGAATGAGTTGCTGGAGCACAGTGTGAAATCGCTCACAGACGAGCTTCAGGACATTCGAGCGGAGCGTGACGTGTTTCAGCAGAAAGCTCATCGTCTCAACGTGGAAATGAACCACATCGTGGGCAACGATGACATCCGGATGTTAGACGTAGATGCTCTCTGCATGGAGAACAGGTTTGTGAGTCTTCTTTGAATTGATTGCATTATTTATAGGGCTGTCGAAATGAATACTTAATCCGGATTAATCCGTTTGCATGATTAATTAGATAAAAATTTTAACACGGTTGACACG
>JAQQAE010018107.1:0-11282 GCA_029823295.1 Pseudamia nigra
CCAAAGAGGAGATTTATGGATGTGGTGAAGGAGGACATGAAGGTAGTTGGTGTGAGAGAAGATGCAGAGGATAGGGTAAGATGGAGGCAGATGAGTCGCTGTGGCGACCCCTGAAAGGAACAGCCGAAAGGAAAAGACTGAAAGACTGTCAAAAAAACCAAATTCAACTAATTTAAAAAAAAAAAAAAAAAAAAAAAGTAATGTACTTTTATGACAACACTATCATTTGTATTTTAGGAAGCATATATAAGAATAAAAGCAAAGTTGAATAATTTGGGAAAGCCGAGCGGGACAGTTTCAAATTAGATATTGTAAATGGAGGTTTTTACCCATACAATGAAAGTAAATGCAGCTCCATCAAAATGTAATACTGTACCTGAATGCTTTGGCATCTTTACTGGTGACATGTTTGGAAGAGGATCGAGCATTTCTGGTTCTTCCACATGCAGATGTGAAGCTTGTGAGAAACAAGCAAGTCCAGGCAAACCAAGATGACTAAGAGGAACCAAGTCTTCGGGGACGCTGTACTTCTCAAACTCTAGGAGGTGAAAAATACTCATTAGAATATCTATTTTTAAATGCAAGTAAAAGCCATATAAGTGACTTACAAGTCTTATTCTTTAGGTGAAGTGAGTCAATGTATCTTTATGCAATAATGTAACAGTGAAGCCAATTTGTTTCTGCCATTAAAAAAAACAAAACAAAACATTTGTTTATGTTTTAACATTGGAATGTTACTACATAAAAGATGATTGTACAAGATAAAGCCTACTTTGTACCATTTCATGCGCAACCATAAAAAGCAAAGACAACATTTCAATCCAATTTTAAGTAACAGTTTAATCTGCAATGAAGTTTAATGGCTACAGGTAAAGGGAAAAAAAAAAAAAAAAAAAACCCTTACCTAGGGGGTCATAAGGGAAGAACTTCTCAATTTCTGGATACTCCTGTGCTTTCTGGGGTGCACTTTTCACTTCTGGTTCCTTTGGGGTAAAATAATAGATGATGTATGATTAGAAAGCTCATATTGCAATCTGAAACCATTTGTCCATCAACACTATACAAGTTTAATTACAACCTGCTTCAGGCCTTTAGCTTGTACATTTATGGATGAAGCTGAGACTTTGTTGACTGTCCCAAAAGCCTTGCGACCAGATGGCACAGGAGTGAGAAATGTTTTCGCAGTTTTGGGAGTTTTCAGTTTCTCTGTGGTGAACAAGGTCAAAACAGACAGTAAGTATTTTTTTTTCCCACCAAGGACTACTACACAGGTTCAGACTGTTGAATAATAAAATTTGATAAATAAAGATTGATTGATTGATTGAATGCGAGTACCTGGTGCAGACTGAAGCCGCTGTCTAATCTTCAAGTTTGGTGCATGGAGTCGTGCATTTTCTTGCTCAGCAAATATTATATTGGCCATTGTCTCTGAAACCATGACAGTAAACTCATCTTTAGTCCTTTCTTCTCATAGATGTAATTAGCAAATAAACTTGAGGCAGCTCGATATATTATAACTATCACTTTGACATGGTACATTTAATAACATATGTCATCAACAAAAAAAAACAAAAAACCCTGGTGTTTACTGAACATCTGATGTGACATAAGTACTGTATGTCCCAATGACTCTACAGTGATAACGTCAATAAGCTTAAACAATGATACTGCAGCTACAGATTCTGAGCCATGTCATGTCACCATTGTTTCTTTTCCTTTGGTTAGCTATATTGATGCCCTTCCACATATTACGCTTATACATTTCTGAATTGCAACATTACAAAAGCAAAATCAGTTTCTTTACGTCAGCTTGCAGTTAGCTTTAGCCGCTAGTTTCGGAATGTGTGCTTTGGTTTAGCATTGTAGTGTTCTTTCTGACAGTATAACAATTCAACAAACAATCATATTTTATCTTAGCGTTAGTTCTGAACAAAAAGGTAACGTTAAAATTCAGTTAACTCCAAGTAAACGACAGAGTCGTTAAATTAATAGGCGAACATACCACTCACTAACCCTTACTCACAAATTTCCATTAACGAACCCACATGCGAATAAACATTTTACCAGATCTTCCTCCACATACCTGACTAACTACAGGTTGCGTCTTAATTTCGTACCAGATGATGTTGTTGTATAAAAACTGTAACGTCCGCAGTTCCTTTTTAAATTCACTACTTTCATCCTATTGGTCGCTGGTTGCTATAGGCGTCACCAAAAGACGTCGCCTGGTTTCCGCCCATGCTTTACCGTTTTATCATCACATTCACATCAGTGTCACAATTTCAGCATTTTCATTTTCATCTAAGGTACAGACAAAACATACTCATTAGTAAGAAAATATTTTGGTGCAGACCCTGAAGACACTGAACCTTATCGCTTTTGGCAGCACTGTTAAAATCAAACATGTCGCTGTCAAACCGACCCAGCCATGTTACTTTATATGAATTTAGCACCTAAACTATCTGTGACTAAATCCAAACGTAATATTTTCAATTAATTTCAATTTAACCCGTGTGTGTTTTTCAGTACATTTTTGCCACGATATCCCACTTTGCCTTTACAGCCTGAGCCTTCATTTGTAAGGTTCATTCACTGCGGTCCACCTACATGGTCACTGGACGGATCCAAGAAGACAGAGTAGGGGAGTTCATCGGGAAATCCTCATTTTGAGATGTCTGTGTGTAAATGGGACTCCAATTAGCCGCCAGACTAAGTCTTCGCGGGCTTATGGTTGTCATAATTATAAACAACTTAGTTACAGTACAGTTACTACCGTATAGTACCGAATAATTGCCAAAGTCGCCCGTTGAACAGTGGTACATTCTCGGCAGGCCATCTTTCAGTGTAACCTCAGCGGTGCAGCTTCCTTTGCTAAACACAGAGCAGCAGAGGTTTCGTCCTCCAGCTAAAAGCTACTATCATGGCCTCAACTGAGATAGCAAGGCAAGCGGTGAGTAGCCCATTTTTCCAAAGTTGCCTTTATCTTTACCGGATCATATCATTGGGTTTGCATAAAAATATTTCGTTTAGCACTGCGTAATATGTATTTAATGGTATGTTAGGCATTAAGCTTTTGTGTCGGTTATTTCCCCCGCAGTCAGGACTGTTAAGCTAGCAAATTACCTAATTTGTCAAATGAATCAAAAGTGACTTAAATAGTAGAGTAGTATTTTTTAAAATATATTTCTAATTTTAGAGCAAGGCCCAGTCTTGCTCAGTCGTAGCCTTCTATTCCAATCTTTCATTTCAATATTATCAGTATCGTCGCTGCATGTTTCCTGTTGAGATGTTGAAATACAGTTCTTCCAAACAAATATCGTTTTCTGAATAAATGAACACTACTCAAAATAATTGACGTGAGGGTGTTGTGTTAGGTGAGCTTATTCAAAGCAGTGTTAGGATATTCATTTTGAACGCCCCCATTTCGCGACGCTCATTTCCGTTATGTTGTTTCTCGCAAGTCCCGTTAACTTTCAGTCGGGCGTTGTCTGATATGTGTAGAAAATACGGACAAAACAGTGCCTGGTAGGTTATAAATGTTAAGCCTGCAATTTGCAACGAGTGTGAAGTCTGTCTAGAGATGGGTTTGGGTAAAAGCAAGCCACGAAACCCAGAGAAAGTGCTCAGAATACCAAGGTTTTGCAGCTTGATCCCCCTTTGTGGCTCAATGGATGAAATCTGTGCAACTTGGCCTGGAGTATCCTACAACTAGGACTGGTTTCAGGAATTTTACACTTGTAGCCAATGAGTAAAAGATGTTTGCCCTGTCACATTACCCCCAGTTTTCCAAATAGTCCCTCAGCTGTTTAAATGCAGTTTCAACGATCCAAATAATCCACAACTGTGAATTGCCATCAGCACATCCGGTTATTTTAAACTGACCCTAAAAGGAATGTTATTTTTCCTCTTAAATTCTATGCCGCATTGGAAAACAGCACTGTTATGTTAAGCCACATAATGGGCAGGTTGGCTGAGGTTTAGCTGGTTGAGAACATTTGCTTTGACATGGAATCTAAATTCATTGCTTTCCTGCACTTCAAAATGTAGACATAGGCTGCAGAAATGGGATTCACAAGAGATGGAGATGCACAGCACCAGGCACACACCCCCACATTCACGTAACAGTGTTTTTACAGTTACTGGTCTGGAGATTCATGGCATAAAACAGTGTCATAGTCAAGTTAATGCAAGTGCGGTAAGCCAGAAATACACAGTTACAGATAAGGCAAAGCAAGAAAATGCACAGGTCTGGAAACATTAGCACTCTGACTTGACTCTTTTTTGCCACATTGGCAATAAACTCACAAATCAGTGTTATTGCATTCTTAGGGCAAGTTTTACATCAAATGTAGGCACATTTTTAGGTTTAAGTGTTTTTTAACAACTGAAAGTGCTTTTTGCCATATCTGCACATCGTGGTTTGTAACAGTCTTGACTGCGGGAACAAAGTTTGAGCTCAGGAAACAGGAAGTCATTCACTTTGCACCTGAAATGAGTTTCAAAGAGCAGCCTGATCAATTGTGGTAGACATTCTTTGATTTGACTTGTTTCCCAGTTATCATTATACATGCCAAGTATCTGAACCAGATCAATTATAATGCAGGTTTATTTTGCTTGTTTGCAGGGTGAAGGTGCACGTGCTGTACCTCTGTCAGGCCATGTTGGCTTTGACAGCATGCCTGACCAACTGGTCAACAAGTCTGTTAACCATGGATTCTGCTTCAACATCCTCTGTGTTGGTGAGTACATCATGCGTAAGATGTTTCCTCTCTCTCTTTCTCTCTCTCTCTCTCTCTGTTGCTCCTCAGGTCATAAGACATATTAATTCGCTTCAGTGGGAGTCAGGCTTTTCAAAACAGTTTGCTCTGTGTTTGAAGTGCAGAAGGGGTTTTCCATTCATGCAAAACAGGATACAATCGCTTTAGGCCAGTACCGGTACCTGCTGGGTTATGATGAGTAAAGCGCCTTAGGTTCAGGTAGGAAATTCAGAAATATGTAGGTGACGAGAAAACCAATGCTCTAACCTTGCTCCTCCTGTTACTGGATTCATCACTTGAATGAAATGTTGAGTTCTACATTTTGTTTAATTTTTATTAGTGTTTTAGTCATCTGTTCAGCAGATACAGCCAGCTGAAATATATGCAGCCTAAGACAGTAGTTCTAGTTTGATACTGATTCATAATATTTTGTTTTTGGTAAAACACTTTGAGAGTGCTCTGCAATAATTTGCCATGTTTTTGTCAGTGGGGGGAAAACCAGACCCAAGAGGCAGTGGTTTTAAGCCTCACTTAAATTCTGCCTGCAGACACAGTCATGGAGTGTAGTCATTTGGGGTCAGGATGGCTTGGTTTTTGTTCCTCTGCCTTTCATTTGGGACAGTTTTGCTTTTTCCACTTCATCTCCTAATGTTAGTTTACACAGAGAGGGAGACATTGTGATGTGCAGTTCTCACAAATCTTGTAAAGCTTTTTTTGCCTTTTTTAATGCCTCTGCTAAATTTCGTTTGACAGTGCCTTATTTTATGCAAAGCTCTATGCTGTCTGTGCTTCTGTGCCTGTGATGTGTTTGTCTTCAGGTCTGCATTGGTGCCCATTTTTTAATGCAAGGAAACCATTGGTGGCTCTTCTGTGTCTGGTTTTTATGGGTTTGACTCCCCTCCAAACTGTTCCATTGGAAAGTAAAAAAGGCCAAACGTAATCTGTTTTTTTAAATAATGTAAATAAAGTGAATTTCATATGTGAACTATTTGACCTGAATCTGGATACACTGCAGACAAACAAGACTAAATGCAAAAAACGTAAAAGCAAAGATATTGAGATGAACAGTTTTTTAAATCTGTAAATGTCATTGTGTGACATTTGCAGCAATAAAAACGTCACTTGGAGCAATTAAACTTATTGACAGTGTTTGTAATTTCAAATAATTTGACTTTAATTTCTAGATTAAGTTGTAGCCTATGTTTTGCTGTTTCCAATTTATTTGAGAATGTGTGGGCCTGGATGTGCTCCATACAGGATGCGACATTACCTTAAGCCTGAGAGGCTTCTCCACAGATATTCAAGCTGAGCTCCAACACAGACAACAACTCCTCATTACATCAGATACTTTGGATTCAGAGGGAAATCCTGGACATTTTGGACACGGGGAGATATCCTACAAAAACATGCTTTGAGTGAAGGACCGACTGTGATGAGTAAAAATAGCACAGTGAGCTTTGTAACTGAGTCATCCAACAGCCACAAACAGTAAAAGGATGTCAGAATACATCAGCACAGAAGGACCTACTTCTGCTCTTATATAGTGACCATATGCCTGTGGAAGATAATATCATTTGTCTAAAGAACTTTCAGTGTGTCATCTTCAATTTGCCTTCACATTTGTAGATATAAAGATCTTTTTTTAGTGTCTTTCTTTTTGAGTGCCATTAAAAAGATGCACAGTCACAAGAGCTAGGGCATATGTTTGGCAGAAATATCCCAGTAACTTCATTGACTTTCTACAGGTTTTAAAATATGAAGGATGCAATTGTAGAAAACACGACAGTGAATTGAACATTGTGGTTGAATATGTAAGAAAATACACTTTGTGGCTTCTGGTAAGTGGATACACCACTGAATGATGCACTTTTTGTTTGTGTCTTAGGTGAGACGGGTCTGGGAAAATCCACTCTGATGGACACACTGTTCAACACCAAATTTGAAGGTGAACCTACCCAGCACAACCAGCCAGGAGTCACACTCAAGTCCAACACCTACGAACTGCAGGAGAGTAACGTGCGCCTTAAACTCACTGTTGTCAACACAGTGGGCTTTGGAGACCAGATCAATAAAGAAGACAGGTAATAGACATGGCGACTGCTTTAAAGCTACTACTGTTAATCACATTGATTAGTTGTCAGCAATCAAATTGATCCTGACTATTTTGATCATTGAGGATTAAGGGGTAGAAAATGGATGGATGGATAGTATTTTTTTTTGTTTGTTTTAGGAGAATGCAGTCCAAGTGATTGCGTTTTTTAGATTCAAATATTTTCTTCTTCAGCATTTTGAGAATGTTATCTTTTTTTCTTTCTAGGCCCTACAACTAATTGACCAAATGAGAAAAAAATTGATTTAGCATACAACAAGAAAATTAATTATTAGTTGCAGCCATAGAAAGGTTTCTTCTGTGCAGCTTTGTTTTACCCTCCTAAAAATACAATCATCACATACCGCAAAACAAAAATCTGATGTAAAGCATAAATTGGTTACAATGGACCATGTTGCAGATGACTTAAAAAGTATTTACAGACATACGTTAGTATATTTCAATGTATTGACATGTCTGACATTTTTTGGCAGCTACAAGTCCATTGTGGAGTTCATAGATGCCCAATTTGAAGCATATCTTCAGGAAGAGCTGAAGATCAAGCGTACGCTACACAGTTACCACGACACCCGCATCCACGCATGCCTGTATTTCATCGCTCCCACAGGACACTCGCTCAAATCCCTGGACTTGGTGACTATGAAGAAACTCGATAGCAAGGTGAGCATTACTTCTTTTTTATTAATCTAATACTGACTTTATAACAGTGCAAGTCAAATTTAATGCTGTTGCTGTGGAAGCTACAGAGTAATTTGTTCAGAGATCCACTTTGGCTTGTGGGCATTTTCTGTCAATATCTGATCAATACCAGTTAGTGTTACGGTTTAATAATGGTGTCTCTGTTCTAAAAGCATCATGCGGATTTTGTCGTTTCTGTGCAAGGTTCACAAGTGTGTTTTTAGATTTGATTTTAAGATCGTCAGTGTTTAGGATTAGTCTTAGTCTAGCAAAAGAGATTAAATGATTACTTTTGGAGTTGAGTCATTACCAATCGTCTAAAGTTCAATTTTGGTTACAACCAAACTATTATGTTTTTCTTCTGTTCCTGCAGGGCTTCTTCAGTGTGATGTGGTTGTGTTTTTTTTTGTCTTCTAGCTTACGCAGTTTTGTACAAATATTGAATATTTAGAGAGAAGGTCAAATGTGATCATTTTTAATGTAAACAATACTTATTAGTTTTTCTGTAAAACCACGATTCCTGCCTCATCACCTCCGGGTTATTGTGGCAGCTGTAGCTGACATCAGGAGATGATTGTGACTTTATTTCTTCAGTGGATGTAAAACATCATAAATTCCTGCAGGCGTATTATTTCTGTTAGTGCTGACAGAAAGCATACTTACAGTACATACACTTGCAAGCCACATAGAATTAGACTGATACAAGATTTTAATATTGTGTTTTATATTTTAATATGAATGTTAGCAAGTAAAAATGACCTTTATCAATACAACACAAAAATATATGTTAAATTTGTGTCTGATATATTATTGTTTGACTGATACACTCACCACATTCTGAACACATGATGCAGAGCTTTGTGTAAAATACCAAATTTACACAGGTACATGGACCATTTTAAAATGAATATTAGTAAAATTAGGTTGTTATTGATGTATTGTATTTGGTGTATTATCTGACAAATTATAATTGCCCATGATATGAAATCTTCAAATCCCAGTCCTCTGTGTATTGTTTTGTTATCTGTAGATATACAAACACCCTGCAGCAAAAAGAAGTTAAACAATACCCGCTGTAATACCTATGAACTTGTAGAGACATACTGTCTGTAAATCTTTTGGTATTGTATCTCTATTTGCTGTACTTGATCCATCCACTCATAAACCTTTCTAGGCCATCTGCCTGCATGCAAATTGGCTGTTGTCTTGTAATGCGTTGGTGTAGGTCAGCTGTGAAATGCAGTCAGCTCGACGTCTGCTGCCTAGTTTTTTAGCGTGGTCCTTTTTCTCAGTCACTTATTTGCATGGAACTCCTGGCTTTTTACAAAGAACTGGCTCAGTGTTCGCCACAGCAGCTGTGCCCTGTGGCGAGAACTAGCAACAGCGTGATCCAGAGCAGAGCCAAGTCTGTTTACACATTCACCTAGGGGGCATTCAGACTGTGCTCTGCTGAAGTGTCACTGAGCAAAATGTTGTATCCACAATGATTCAGAAGTGGTGTGATGTATTTTTGTCCACATGACCCTAAGTATCTCTTTCATCATCTAGTTCCTTTGAAATTGACCCTGCCTGTTTTTAATGTTTTTTTGTGATCCACAAACAGAGCTCTCTCTTCTACAGTCTAGAATGGGTAACAAACAAGTAGCAAATACTGTTGAATTTGTTGAAGCCAAACTCCTTGCAAAATGTTTGGGGAGCTGTGGAGCAGAAGAGTGAGGCCTGCTGCTCTCTTTTCAGCATTTACTATTTTTATCCCTGAGTTGAAGAATATGTAGCTGTCCGCAATGCACAAAGGCCTGATTTAGTGAAATCCTGGAGCTTGATAGTAAAAAGGTTAGTTATTAAAGTGATAGCTAACATTTCAATGTTAAGTAATTTCAGCTGGAATATTTATGTACAACATTAACACTATAATTTTATGTTGTATTAGTGTATTTCACTGCTTCTGATTTGCAGTGACTAAAGTGAATAATGTCTGTAGTTTTGTTTGTACTGTGCCCAACCTGCATATATCCACACATTTTCTAAATTTGGACCTTACAAATAGAGATACAGGATTGCTGACAGATGTACTCAAGCTGCTCTATATTTAGCTGCATATCTCCAAGTGTTTCTGCACTTTGTCACTTTGGAAGTGTACAGTAAATGTCTTCATTTTTCTTCTGCAGGTTAATATAATTCCAATCATCGCCAAGTCAGATGCTATCTCAAAGAGTGAGCTGGCTAAGTTCAAAATAAAGATCACCAGTGAGCTGGTCAGCAATGGAGTGCAGATCTACCAGTTCCCGACTGATGATGAGTCTGTGGCAGAAATCAACTCCACTATGAACGTAAGACCTACAGTTAGTTCTGTATACACGCACAGAATATACTCCATAATTCATAACTCATTAGTTTAAATGTAAATTTTTTAGACTGAGAAATTTGGACAAAAATGCAAAAACATTTCATGTCCGTGTCATTAAATATTCTGATAAATGTCAAGTCAGTATTGTAGTCATGGTTAAATTAGATGTTTGTTCTTGAGTAAAATTGGAAGAAACAAGATGATTGTTTGTGGTTTGGTTTATAAGTGTATTGTGTAACAAAAATTAAAAGATGGCAAAAAGCTGAATGAATAACATCTTACCATTACAGAGACAGTAGGAAAAAAAATCGGTAAATATGACAATCCATATCACAAAACATGTCACAATATTATTGTTATATACATTGATTTATCAGTTGTTGCCCAGCTGTAGACTGAAGCCTCACTATAATCCAAAAGAAAAACATTTCTACGTGAAATATATTTCTGTCTTCAGTTGTGTTGTACTGTCATCATCACATAAAACATGATGTATAATGAGGACAAGCATCGTCTGTATGTGCTCAAACTGTCAGGACATCGCCCCATGCAGGGAGGAGTGTATTCAGAGCAGCACAATCAGCCAGCTCAGTCTGCAGGAAGCTGGCAGTGTGGGAAAGAGCGCTTATCCACTGACAGATGAGCCACAGCACATTTAGCTGTTTATGAGGTCAAATACTGTATGTGGAGATGCTTTAACACTCCCTGACACATTCCATGTTGCCTTTCGGTGCCTCTTGTACAGTTTGACCAGGGCTTTGTCCTCAGACCAAGTCTTTATCTTACTGTCAGAACTGTAGTGCTTAACTGTATAAACTAACACATTATCAGCTTTGCATGTGAGCTAATACTGCTTAGGAGTTTAACCAGCAGTGAATCAAATAAGTCCTGATTACTTATGCACAAACATAGCTATTATAGCTGCAATACTCGTACTATTAGCATTAGCTGGACGCTTCCAGTCCAAAGTTTGGGCACACCTTGTCCTTCAATGGTTTTTCTTTTTTTTTTGACTGACACAGGATATCTCCCTGTGTCAGTCAGTCAGTCATTGATGCCCATGAATGCTATCAGGCATGTAGGGGAGCAACAAAAGATCACCACTCCTGTCTGTTCTGGGCCAGCTTCTGAATGGTTCCCCAGCTGTGCTGTATGGACTTGAATTCACCTTCCACAGTCCAACGCCAGGTGTTCTTGGGTCGTCCCTGCTTGTGTTTTCCTTCTGGTGGAAGGAAAACTCCTCTCCTTCTTTCTCCATCCTCCCTGTCTCTCCTCATCTCTCACCTCTCCAGTCACCTCATTGCCTTGCAATACCGTGATACTAACTTGCATCTTCCCTGTAGTTTTGTGCTTCCTCCCTCTGCCCTAGGTCTTTAGGTTGCTCGGTCTC
>JAQQAE010018108.1:0-11282 GCA_029823295.1 Pseudamia nigra
TCGAAAAGTATCGAAAAGTACCGAAATACATATTGGTATCGGTATCGAAACAGGCATTTGGTATCGTGACAATCCTAGTTCAGTGAGGCTGATGTGGAAATAACTTTAAGTTGTAATACCGCCACTGTCCACTGGCAAATCGTTCATTCAGCTCCAATACGCCTGATTCCCACACTGGACTTCTCTCTGAAAATACTCAGCAAATACATTTTTGTCATGAGTCATTGTGGTCTCAAACGTTTTATTGTGACCCCCTAGGAAGTGATTATGGTGATCCATCTATAACTTTTTGCTCCGTCATTAAGATATTACAGCAACAAATCACTGCCGTGCTGGGTTTTGATTGACATGTCGTTATGGTAACTCAATTCACCAATTTGTATCTTCTATTTATTCGATAGAGCATAGTTTTACCTGAGATACATGTGACTGCAGCTGTGGGTAAGTGTTTACACTAACAACACCATAATATGACTTTGTTTGACACTGCGTGGTGCAGTTTTACTGCATCAGTAAGGGAGTGGCTAGTATTAGCTTTCCTCTGGCATGCCATGTTCCAGAAATGCCACTGCCATTTGTCCAAATATGGTTGTATCCCATTTTTGGCTCCAAGATGACATCCGGGAAGTGACAACCTGACTGGCCTCAAAACAGCCCTTCAGAAACTAATGGGCGACATCATGCTCACTTTTTCCACTAACATATACAGTCTGTGGTTCAAATGAATGAATATGCAATAAATGAACAAAATAATAATGAAAAAAAGGAAAAACTGAACAAAACTATCAAGAAAATGAGAAAAATGTACATAAAAATAAATAAATACTAGGAGCATAAATAAACAAAGTAAACAAAAATAAAATTGTTACACTTTAGAATACAGTATCCATCCATTCATCCATCCATTTTCTAACCCTTGATCCTCGAAAGGGTCAGGGAGGGTGCTGGAGCCTATCCCAGCTGCCTTAAAGCGAAGGCAGGGTACACCCTGGATGAGTCGCCAGTTCATCACAGGGCTGACACATACACACAGACAACCATTCACACTCACATTCATACCTATGGACAATTTTGAGCTGGGGTGGGCAAATCCAGGCCTCGTGGGCCGGTGTCCTGCAGGTTTTCCGACTGCCTCTGCGCGGCCCACTGTATCTTCCAGCTTCTGACTGACTGAACACACCTGATCCAGGTAATCAACAGTGGATGGATGGATGGATGGATAGATTTTATTGATCCCACAAAAAAGAAAACACGCAAGTCGTGGGCCCTCGAGGCCTGGATTTTCCCACCCCTGATTTAGAGTAACCGATTCACCTAACCGCTAGTGCGTGTTTTTGCTTGTGGCAGGAAGCTGGAGTACCCGGAGAGAACTCACGCAGACACAGGGAGAACATGCAAGCTCCACACAGAAAGGCCCGGCGGGCGTTGGGATTGAACCCAGGACCTTCTAGCTGAGAGGCATGAGTGCTACCCACCCATAGAGAACACATATTAGCCAGGTCAAAATTTTTTAAAATAAAGTGTTGGCATTAAAGTTCATGTATGGCCATTGGCACAAATAGAACAGTAGTCTGATACATTTATTAAACACTTTGTATGTGTAGTGTAGGGGTTAATATTAATATAGATTTCTAACCTGTTCTATAGTGTTATAAAATAAGACATTGTTCCATTGCTAGCGATCACAGTGTTTTTGTTTGTTTATTAATTTGGATCCCCATTAGCTTCTGTCAAGGGGTTGTTAGGGTTCCTGGGACCCAAAAAATTTAAATACATCACAATTCATTAATAAAATCAGTACACATTGAAGTCATTTACAACATTAAAAATAAAGTCTAAGTAAGAAATCAAGATAAAAGAACAGCCAACTACAGGTTTTTCTTCTTACTAATAGTAGTTCCACCCCTCCCAAATGTTGACAGGGTTCAAGTCAATCAGACATTTTCAAACTAGTGTACGGACACTCCAAGTACGTGAACAATTCAGATCCGGGATTGTGAAAAGAACATGTGCCTTTTTGTTGGATAAAGTGTTTCCAGTGTACATTTTGTAGTGTAGCTGTGTTTGGACTCTACTGACTTTTTTGATAAACAGTGTCTCTAAAAATGTTTGCAAAACAGTGACATGTTTTGCAATGAAGGTGCCATGTTCGACGATGTCATCTAAATGTAACAGGGTTTGAGTCCTACCTCCAGTCCATAAACTCTGAAGATGGATGCCTACTGTCTCTGTCTCACTCCTCTGACTAGGTATACAGGTCAGCAGAGGTCAAACACCTGGGGGAAGACAAAAACAATCACTACACATTTGACACTTCTAAAAAAACAAGTGAAGACTGCCTGCAGTGACGAAGGAACACTAGCAAACACAAAGTGCTGACTAATGCGGCTGGAGGTTTTTGTTTCTTGTGAGAAACAGATTAGAGTTAGTGCATGTGGATGAACACGCGCCCACGAGCAATCATATGATGCATCAGATGTAATCTGAGGTGGAGTGAGGGGTTCTGGGAATAGAAAAAAAAAAAAGACAGATGAGATAGAAAGTGACAACTTCCTTCTTTGACTTAGACAGAAAAGAAGTGACACATACACACCTTGATGAAATGAACATGATCAGAGGTAATGGCTTTTTATAGAGGGTGTGTGTCAAACAGCTGGTTTATTTGGAATGAGGTTAATAGATCAGTCATATGTATAGATTCCAGGTGGGGTTGTCACCGTAGACATGACATCTCCATGATTTTCTATCATTTTAACAATAGTTTGTACATTCAGATGGTTCTCTAAATAATCCTGTTTCAAAAATAATGACGTTTTAGTTTAGTTTTGCTCATTTTATTGACTCTTCAGTTCATTTTTCTTTGTGTTGCTGATGGTGGGGGGATTGTTTTGTTCGGATTTTGTTCAGTTTAATTTGTTTGTTGTTTATTTTTCTTCATTTCTGTTCATTACGAAGAAGTTTTGGTTAATTTCCTTGATTATTTTTTCTTCATTTCTGCTTACTGTATTACGTGTTTTCTTCATATTTGTTCATTGTCTTGATTATTTTGTACATTTGGATTATTGTGTTCAGTTTTTGTTTAGTTTATGAATATTTTTCATCAATTTTGTTATTTGCTAGTGTTTTTCAGGTTATTCATTTTTTGTTATGTCTAGTTCATTCTGGAGATTTCATTTATTTTCTTAATTGTTTCATATATTTTTCTCATTAAATTTGCTTATTTTGTTCAGTTTTGTTTATTTTCAGGATTATTTTGTTCATTTTTGCTTTTTTCTTGGTCACTTTGTTCATTTTCTTGGTAATTTTATTTACTTTCTTGAATATTTTGTTTTTTTTTCTTGGGTATTGAGTATAGATTATTTTGTTCAATATTTTATTTTCTTTAGTGTTCTGTTCATTTGGGTTAATTTTCCCGATTATTCGGTTCATTTTTGCTTAGTATGTTGCTCATTTTATTAATTTCCTTGACAATTTTGTTCACTTTTTCCTCGTTATTTCATTAATTTTCTTGATTATTTTGTTACTTTTTTCTTTATTTCATAAACTTATGCAGAGAACACAAACTAATGCATTAACATTTCAGCAGAAACATCAAAAACAATGTTGATCTTAGATGCTCAAAATGTTCAGGACATACCAGCTAATAATGTCTCTAGTGTTAAACAAATCCCTCGGTATGGGCTCCATGCAGTAGACGTGTGTGGAGGAAGAGGAGCAGGATGGAGGTCGTGTCA
This sequence comes from Pseudamia nigra, assembly GCA_029823295.1. NCBI lineage: Eukaryota > Metazoa > Chordata > Actinopteri > Kurtiformes > Apogonidae > Pseudamia > Pseudamia nigra. The sequence goes on from JAQQAE010018108.1 coordinate 3,735, forward strand.
GGACAGCAGCATGAAGCACAGATGCTTCATTATTTTTCAGACAACGTTAGGTCAAACAAAGCTGGCATTACGCATTTATTTCAAAACCCTGATGGCTGTTCCATATGTTTGGAACCAACCCAGTCTGAAATCTCACACATGACGCTTAAAACGAACAGAGAGACTGAGAAACAAAACAAAGAGACTGCAGACCTGCCTCTCAAACCTACACCCAGAACCCAGAATGAATCATGGAGCCTTTTGTACAGGGTCTCCTAATCTGTTTATTAATGTTTGTGTGCATTTTTGTTCAGTTTCTTGATTATTTTTTTCCATTATCCTCACTTTTTCTGCTTTTTTTCCATTTTGTAGATATTGGTCCATTTTCTGTATTGTTTTGCTTATTCTTTAGATATTTTTGTTCACATAACAGATTCCTTTGATCGTTTTGTTCACTTTGTCAATTTTTTCTGCATTTATGTCCATTTTGTTGATTATTTTGGTTGGTTATTTGGCATTTCTGTTAATTTTGTTCGTTACTTTTGTTTGTTATTTTGCATTTCTGTTCATTTTGTGACCATTTTTTTGGTTTATTTTGCTTATTTGTTTTCAGTTTGCTGTTATTTTTCTGATATTTGTATGATTTTAAGAATCTTGTGATCATTTTTGGTCTGTGGATTATTTTTTGTTGTTTATGGTCTTTTTCTATTTTTGGTTATATTGTTCATTTTATTGTTTATTTTGACAATATTTTGAGAGTTTTGTCCAATTTTTGAATTATTTTGTGGATTGTTTTCTTAATTTTTGTTTATTATGTGGTTGTTTGTATCCATAATTTTGGCTGTTTTGATTTTAAGTTCTGAACTGCACATTTAATCGTAAGGAGCCAAATACAGTCACTGGCCACTCTATTAGGTACACCTACCTAGAATTGGTTTGAACCTCCTAGCCAACTTATTAAGATGGTACACTGTGGTCATAAAGGGATGGACATGGTCAGCAGTAATACTCATGTAGGCCGTGGCATTTAAACAATGGACTAAAGTTCCCAAAATATGTCACCGCTGGCAGCCTGCGGAGTAGATATAAGGTAGGATGGATCCATGCTTTCATGTTAATTATGTCGATCATTACCATAACATCCTAATGTCACAGTGGAAATTGAAACTCACTGGACAAGCAACATTTCTCCAGCCTTCTACTGACTGCTATTTACTGAGTCCACAGCCTAACTGCCATAACTGTAGTCTTAGTTTCCTGTTCTTAACTGACAGGAGTGTCACTATGTTTGATCTTCCGCTGCTGTTCATCTGCTTCAAGGTTTGACATGTCATACGTCCATAGATGCTCCTCTGCCTTTCTGAGTTGTAACAAGTGTTCATTTCAGTTACTGTTGTCTTTCCATCATCTCGAACCAGTCTGACCATTCTCCTCTGACATCAACAAGATATTTTCATCCAGAGAACTGTTGCTCACTGAGTATTTTCTTTTTTGCAAACTATTCTCTGTAAACCCTAGAGATGGCTGTATGTGAAAATAACAGTAGATCAGCAGTTTGTGAAAATACATAGACAACCCATTTGACACCATTTCATTCTCAAAGTTATGCAGATCACCTTACTTCCTTATTCTCATAATCAGTTAAACTTCAGCAAGTTGCCATGAATGTGTCTACATACCTAAATACACTGAATTTCAGCCGTGTGATTAGATACTTGCATTGAAAAGTTAATATGTGTACCTAATAAAGTGGTCAGTGAGTGTAAGTTCAATGTTAATTTGTACTGTATACTTAACTTAATATCTTTTACATTTAAATAAACAAAAATAAAAAATACTACATAATGTGGATGTTGAGTTTAGTTGGAAGAAGGCACCATATTACTTTTGTGGATCTCTAGCCAAAATGCGAAACATTATGATGGATGATGTCAGGTCTCAAATGTGAACTATGAAACACCTCATCCACCCCAAAAGGCCTCATCACGAAGAAGACATGATGAGACACTGACGGTGTACACACTCACAACCGGCTGCAGATTTAACCGAACAAGCCTAAGACAGAAACCAAACCCAGGCCAGTTGAACTGGTTAAGCCGGTCTATCAGAGGGGCAAGTCAGCAACACATCGCTGTACTGACACAAACACACGCATTAAAAGCCCACTGGCATGACAGCCCTCCCCACCTGCACAGTCTGAACTGAGTAAAGCCTCAGCAAGAGCGCACGTTTGGTTTGAGCCACAGCACGCTTACAGATGTGCATTTTTGGATCCACCTGGAAATTTCACACACTTCATTTTCTGTGTTCTGGTGAATTTGTAATGCATCAGTTTGTGCCTTTAATGCAAATGATTGTAAAAGGACAAAAAAAATGAACAACAATCTATAAAATGCACAACATAAGCAACAAAATGAGCCCAAAAAGTCACTATAAACTGATATATCATTGTAATAAAACTGAATCTACATGTCACAATATCATTTTATATGATCTCTTGAAATGGAAAGGCACTAACATGTATGTGAATAAAGATTCAGTTTATATTGTCCATATTGACTGACAACAAAATGAACAAAAATTAACAAAATAGCATGAACCACCAAAAATTAACAGACTAAGAAATGAAGGAAAGTGAACAAAACTGAACAAAAACAATTACAAAATGAAGGAACTAATCAAGAAAAGAAACAAACATGAACAAAATTATCCACAAAATGAACAGGAAGGAACAAAAAAAATGAACAAAATAAGAAACTAAATACAAATAAAATTAACAAAATTATTACAAAAATGACAAAAAAATAATCAAGACAATGAACAAAATTATCCACAAAATGCACAGAAATGAACAAAACAAATATGACCTAAGTAAGCAACTAAATAGATAAAATGGAACAAAACGGAATATAATACTGAAGGAAATGAAGAAAAATGACTAAAAATATAAACAACAAAAATAATCCAACAATGGAAAATGTCAAACACGAGATTATTTAAATACAGCATGACTTTTAGAGACTTAAATATTACATATCATCTAAATGTAACAATAAATCAGTAAATAATAGATAATAGGTAAATGCTTGTTTACACCTTTAGTCTGGCAACAATGAATCCTCCTGGAAATGTTGAACTTCAAAACACATCAAAATCATATCCAGACCATTTGCTTGCAGTCGAGAAAATGAACGAAATAATCAAGAAAATAACTGAAATGAATTTTAAAAATGATGAATTTTGAAAGAAAATGAACAAAAACAATATTAAAGCAAATGGAGAAAATGTGCAATAACATGAGTGAAGCTGAACAACAAAAGTTAAATATAATGAACAAAAAAAGAAGAAAATGATCCAAAAAAAGTGACCAAAACTGACCAGGAATGTCATAAATTATATAAAGCAGAGTAGTTTTAGAGACTCAAACAACTTCTGATATTACTATTACATCCCAACTATTACAGTGAACCAAGAATGTCAACTATTTCACTGGGGGACAAATGCACATTTTACCCCCCTGAAATCTATCCCTGTGAGCCTGAGCGCATCTGAACACATGATGGGACAGGATTACATGAAAACACCGGGTGCGCCACAGGGAGGAGGATGAGGAGGATGATGATGATGATGATGATGATGATGATGGATATCGGACCACTATGTGAAGAGCTTACTTAAGACGTACATACGGGATAAATCCAGTCGATCCAGTGCGCTTAGTGCCCATGAGCAGCGCACAGGCAGGTGATGTGCGTGAGAGCAGGTTAGGTTTTGGATGTCAGCCGGTGTTCTCGGCTATAATTAGCAGTACAGTCTGTAGAAACGTACCCGACGACCTGTCTCCGTGTCTCACCTGGACCGACGCACCTGCTCTCACCTCACCACATACACACACACACGCATACCGACTACTTTACCCACGCGTAAAATACAAATGCTGTACCAAACTGTTTAATTATTGTGAGGAGGGGAGATAAACGTGAAAGCGCCTCACGGGAGTTACTGAACTGAATACCCGTGACGTGGATAGTCCTCCCGTGACCCCGATCAGAACCGAGAGGGAGGGGGAGGGGGAGACTATGGTTTGCCGGTGCTGTCATGTTAAACACAGACAACTTAAATCACCTTTAAGGCTGTGTTGAATGCGGTGGTGCACTTACCTGCGCGCCGCTGTGTCACCTGTCCCGCCGCGTTGCCTCCCACCCCACCGGCCTCCACACTTCCTGGATTACTCGGTCCCACCCCGACTTCTTCTTTTTCTCTTTTTTAACCCCTACTGTCTTGTCTCTTCGTCCACACAAAGGGGGGCTTCGCTCTACACTTCCCTGCGCCCAACTAAAATTATGCGTCAAAGCGCGTCGGTTGCGTTTACCTCTTCCGTCCGCGGTGCTGTCTCTGCAGACCGCCGGCTCGCTGGGCTGTTTTGACCCCCCTCCTTGTGCCTGCCTGACTCCGCTAGCCCACTCCGACTCCCAGGCAGCTCCTCCTTTCTGAGAACCAGGAAGCGGCTTGCCCTACTTACGCCCAGGCGCGGATTGGCTCTGGCAGTACTGGAGCAGAGACCGCCGGGGTGGGCAGGGCACCGGTGGAGGAGGAGGGACGGAGGGGGTCTGGACATGGTGCGATAGGCCGGGAGCGGTGTTTATCCTGGGGGGAGGAGAGACACAGATAGAGGTGGGTAGTTTTTTTTTTTGGACAGAGACCCCCTCCCTCCCACTCTCCTCCTCTGTGCTCCTCCTCTTTCTCTCCTGAGCTTGGGCATCGTCGTCACCCAGGTGGGTAGAGAGGAGCGGGCAGCGAAACCCGATTACCTGTCAGAAGCAAAAGCATTTTGAGTCGAAACAGACTTAGTGCCCCCCTGCTCATGACTCAGCAGGATTCTGTCCAAAGCCATCTGGAGGTGACATCGGATGGAGACGGAGCAGTCAGCCAGAAAAAGACACCCATACAAACTCCACAGACCTGATTGGACTCATATGACTCAAGTGAAACGCAGACGACTGTCATAAATGAAACTGACAGAGAGGATGTGTCACATCCACTGTGAAGGTTAACACCAGCAGGGACTTTCTGTGCATTAATCACTTAAGGCATAAATACATATGGTCTGCTGAAGCCATGATGAGCAGTGTTTTCCATCCAGCAGGACGAAACAATCATTCATTCACAATCTGTGCTGCTTTGTGAGGCTCTGCAGGGGATTTGTGCACTGTGAGAAAATAACAAGGACTGAATCCATCATGTTAATGCCCCTGAACTCTCAGGGCCTGAAAATGATGCACTGGTCACATGGTCGGAGGAGTGCTGACATTAGTGAAATAATGTCATTGCACAGTAATGACAGGTGTAGGAAAGAGGGAGCAGCAGCCTGGTTTTATAATGAACACTGTTGAACATTTTAGAGTCACACTTTTACATGCTATGCTTTTCAAATTTGTATCAAATTGTGTTTTTATGTTTATATGATGTGCATTTACCCCTGGTAAAACAATTTAAATTGACTGTTGCTGTTTTTCACTAATATTAGGTAATAGATAAAATTAGATAGTATGATAACTCATCATGCCTAACTGAATAAGTTTAGATCTCTAAAAACATGTTTTGCAAAATAACATAATAACATAAAAGAGCTAATTCTTTGTCAACATTAGTTCATATTGGGGATTATTTTGTTCCCTCTTTGAAATTTTTGGGTTTTTTTTTTTGTTATTTTGGTGATTTTCTTGGTTAATTTGTTAATTTCAGTTCATTTTCACACCTGCCCCAGCAGCACTAAAATTTTCCGGTCCTGCATGTGTCCCCTTCCGTGTGTGTGTGTGTGTTTGTGTGCAGTGTCCACCGTTGTTGTCAGACTGGTTAAATGGTCTGTTATTTACTGTAGGTATGGTTGCAAAATCACTTTGCCCAGTGGGGTTTAATAAAATCTTCACTCATTCATTCATTCATTAATTCCTTCTTTCTTTCATTCAATCATACTTAAGATCAGAAACACTGTAATCTGTCCCGCAGGTGGGGACATCAGGATGATGGGTAGCCTGCATTTTTCACACCTGCCCACAGTAGCAGTAGTGTTTTTCAGTCCTGCATGTGTCCTCTTCTGTGTATGGGTGTGTGTGTGTGTGTTGTAGTTTGATTGAAAACAGACTTGGCACATAGGTACAGGGTATGGACATCTGGAAATAGCTTAATTTTAAGATGAATTGGATGAAAGTCAAGGTCAGAGTTAGGGGTCAAAGTGTCAGAGCATGCTATTGTAAATGGTAAACACAGACTGGCTGTATCATATAAACATCTCAGAACTACATTTATTATCAAACTTTACAAGGATATCATACTATATGTGCCTTTTCATTTTGGTCATGTTATATTTGACCTTGAGTGACCTTCACTGGTCAAAGTCAAGGTCCCACACCCAACTCTTTGGTGTGTGTAGTGCATTATCTTATTATTTGTTCTAGTATTTGTTCTTGATAATTTCAATTCATTTTTGATAATTTTTGTTGCTTGTTTTGTTCATATTTATCTAATTTCTTGACTGTTCTGTTCACTTTTTAAACCTTTATATGGCACAAATCTGTGCATTAAACAGAATTTACCAGAACATAAGCATTCAAACAAAACCCACATCCTTGATGCGCACTCATAAAACATATCGCTAGTCTCATAGCATAATTGCCTAAGTCATACTTTGGTGAAGTTGTGATGTCTGCCTAACTCTACTTTCCCAATGCTGCTGATTCACTGTGCTTTATTGGTTATATCCTCAGCCAATCAGAATGCTTGTTACATTCTACAATCACTAGCTACTAAAGTCATGTATTTAACTTAGGCTTTTTTGACACTACAGTATATACAAGATAGCGGCCCCAAACCCTTAAAATGAAATTTGCTATAAGGCTAATATGTTAGTCATGAATAGCGGAAGAGATTCGTCTCAGTGTGATGTTTGTGCAGAGTGTGAAAACTAGATGTCAGGTGTTCAACATATACAGGGGTGAGGAGAAGTGGGGAGTGTGTGGTTGCAGGTTTGACACCAAACCATCTGAGATCATGTATCAGTTCACATCTGAGCTGCCATGGTCAAATCTGAGTGCTGAGCTTGATTATGATTCATCTACACAAAAAGCATGAGAAGAAAGTTAGTTTACAAATTACAAAAAGCGATTGAAAGATTATTTCAGTCATGCATCTAAGGACCCTCGTCAAGTTTTTTTTTAATGTCAAACACTTGATTTTCTGTGTTCTGGTGAACTGTTTAAGCATCAGTTCTCGCCGTGTCTGCATTGATTTATGAAGAGAACACAACCTGACCCAGATAATCAAGAAAATAAATGGAAATTTAGTCAAATAATCCACAACATGAACGGAAATGGGACCCAGTTAAGATTATATATTCATCATAAAGAGGCACAATATATAAATCAGTTCATGTATTCTCACATTTTTATGTATTTTACTCTTTAAGTGTGAAAGACAGTAAGATTTATGAGAATGAAGACTGACCTCCACCCCCCCCACACACAAACACACACCCCTTCACCCCCCCCCCACACACACACCCACACTCAC
>JAQQAE010018109.1:0-11282 GCA_029823295.1 Pseudamia nigra
CTCGAATTGTGAAGCGCCTAGAGATAATCAGCGATTATGATTGGCGCTATACAAATAAAGATTGAATTGAATTTTCACCTTTTTGCTTCATTCACACTGTTTTCATCTTTTTCCAGCTTTTTTCATCAGTTATTTCTTTTTGCAACTTTTACATGGTATTTTGCCTCATTGCATCTTTTACTGATGAATCAAAACCACAAATAACAGTGTTGCTTCTTCAACAGCTGTGTGTTGTATGCCACATTTTATGAACCCGCAAAAGATGGATTTTCGCAGTATGAGACCTTTAAGCACATTTTGCTGATAACATTTGCATGTTTGAGCTTATACAGTATAACGTTTTGGGTGCAAACCTGGAAGTAAAGGTTAAAGTTAATTTCTGTATTAAGTGAAGCATTTAAGGACATATTCCACCACAGTGACTCCATCTCTAAACCCAACCTTTTGACGTGTTTTTAGCGGTTTCATGTCCATCCTTTGAAGCATGAAATATCTTGCATAAATTTCATATTGCCTGTCTCCCGGCTTGCGTTGTGAGGCACAAACTGTGGCGACACTTTTCTCAAGAGTATGGGAATGCAGACGGAGGGTATTTTCCCCGCAAAGCTCAACAAAAAGGGGTCTGGCGCGGCCCACTGAGAGCTTCATGGCCCAGTGTGTGAATGGGCATCGTTTTTGTCGACTGCCAACCGCTAGAAAGCAGACTCCCCACTTTCTTCCTCTGTGTTTGCACCCACTGCCAAGAGAGACTGAAACCAGGGACAATGACAGCCTGATCACACAAGGCGACTGTTTGAAGCCCCACAGAGAGCGACTAGGTGCTGGAGACCCCTTCCACTGACAAGGAGGTGGTTTAATTCATTTCAAAGGTGCACAATGGGATAAAGATGCAAGTCTATTGTAGTCTGGTCCTATGGTGATCCTAGCGCTGAGCAATCAATCAGTCATTATAGTCACTGAAATGCAAGGATTTTGTATCATGATGCTATTTAATGATGATGATTTATTGTGGTAAACATGCTTTGGCCTAGATTATAATTTAGATTTTGTTCATTTAATCTAATTTGGCCTAAAAAAATCAATAAAAATGACTCAGAGAAAAAAAGTGTTAACATTGCCTTTTTTAATGTTTTTTTTCGTCTCTTTTAGTGCACATTTTACATAATTTTTATCCTTTTTGAGTTTTTTATGAAGTTGAATCATTTTGCCTTTTTTGTCGTTTTCATCTTTTTGCATCTTTTGTGTTGTTTATGACTCTTTGGGCCTCGTACATTGGTACATAGGTTACCTTTGCCTTTTTGTGTTTTTCAGGTTATTTTGATAATTTGGCATGTTTCACATTTGTTCTTCATTTTGTGTCTTTTATATTGTTTTTGTCTTTTAGTGTTATGTCCATTTTGTTTTTTTTTCGTGCATTTTATGTCAATTTTGTCAATTATGTCTTTTTTTCCCCGTATTCTCTTTTTTTGTTTCTTGTGTCTTACATTTTTCTCTTTTTGATTCACATTGTTCTCTCTTTGCATCTGATATTGTTTTCATCTTTTTCTGTCTTTTACATAGTATTGATCATTTTCACCTTTGCTCATCTTTGGCATCATTTTTGTCTTTTTACATCTTCTACATCATTTCTGTCTTGTTGCATCCTTTACATTACTGTCAACATTTTGAGTTTTTTATGTCACTTCTGCCTTTGTATTCTTTTCACATCTTTTTGCAACTTATGCATGAAATGTTGTATTGTTGCATCCCCTAAGGCTATATTCACACTTTGGAAAAAAATCAGATTTTTTCATGGTATTTGTCCCATATCTGATTTTTTTCATAACAGTCTAAACAGCACAAATCCAATTTTTTTCAAACCAGACCCAGGTCACTTTCATATGTGGCCCTAAATCAGATACGTATCCGATGTTTTTCAAAGCGACCTCAGTCTGAATGGTCATGTTGCATTTCATCCGACATTTACCCCATTGAAGTGGGACAGACGTCACAATTCTGAGCTGGAGGAGGCGGGACGTGGCAAAATCAGATGCAAACAATGGACTCAGAATCACTGTCATAATTTTGTTGGCTCTGACTGCACAACAATTTCAAACTTAGTACATACACGCCGGCTTGAATAGCATCCATATTTACTTCTGTAACTACGGTGCGCTTCTTTTTTTGGTGTTTCATGGCGGTTGGCAAACAACTTATTGGTGCATTACTGCCTCCAACCGGTCAGGAGTGCACTGCATGTGATGTCGCGTCTTCTGTGCATGTGGGTCGCTTCAGAGCTGTCGACTGTTCCCACTGGAGTCTGATGGATGTTGCATTTAAAATATAATGTGAACAATCATGCAAAAAATCAGAATTGAGCATCAAGACCTGCAGTGTGAACGTAGCCTAATAAACACACAAACAATCATGTGGCTTCTTCAACTTTCCCTTAGGACCAAAACTTAACCTTTAAACTAGAATAATATAATGATTTGACATTTATCATGGTAGTTATCAGTATCAGCTGACATGAACATGTCTATTGTGACAACATGCTTTACTGTATTTGGCTGTGTCCTCCAGCTCTGCGTAACTCTATGATGTCATGACTCACTGAGTGGCCTGCATGTTGCTGCCTCATTGACTCTGGCTACGTCCCAGAGATCAAACCACAAACTGCTCACTGCCTGGAGCATAAGTGTCTTTTTCTGCATGCGCGTTCTGCTGCTGTCGTCCTTAAGATTCAAGTAAGGTTAGAACTCGGAGTGCAGTAATAAAACACCGGGCACAGTATGCAGAAGATGCTCATGCAAACAAACACGCATCAGAAAATGAAGGAGGCTGTGTACCCAATCAAGGATGGGTCTTATTCACACATCCATGCCTTTGTCTCTGTCCTCTGTTGGTCTGCAGCGTCATGTACATCAATAGAGACGTGTGTGTTTAAAGGGACTGTCTGCAAAGCCTGAGATTTGCTCGGTTTGAATGTTTAACAGAGATACGCTGGTGCAGTCACACGATGTCCTTCACCGTAGGATATTGGAGTAGGCCCTATAAAGCAGTGGCTTCATGTTTGGAAGATGGAGGTATTGGAGGATGGAGATAGAGCTGCACAGTTAATCGAATTGCAGTATCAGCCTGTGCAATTATATGAGCGCAATGAGGCGCAATTTAAAGGTCAAGTGTGGGACTGGTGCAAAATGAAATAAAAGTTTTGGCATTGCATATTTGAGTGGGACAACATGCACTTTCACACTTGTGAATAACCTGTTTCTCTTGATCACCAAGCAACGATGCTCAGATTGCGATCCCAAATTATTCACAGTAATTGCAACGTGGCTTTGTCACCAAATCATAAAGCCCTATTGAGAGACTGACATCAGGTTGTAATGTCTCATGAACAGTAAAACATACTTCAACTGTCCTCACCAGGGTAATATTCTGCTCACTTTCACCCAGTTTATGGGCTGCCATGTCAGAGCTGATGAGTCATTGTGCTCAGATATCGTCCTCTGTCTCTATAATATACTGCTGGATGTAAATAATGGCAGTTTTGTTTATCACTGGGTTCATTTTTGTTTGTTTCCTCCATTATTTTGTTCATTATTGCTCGTTTTGTTTATTACTGTTCAGTAACAATTATTATTTTAGATCAGAGTACCTTTATTGTCATTGTAGATTTTTGCGGATTTAGTCCCTATTATCGTTCTTGTACATGTTGGTATCTTACGTTTAAAGTGTAAAATGCATAATGACATGTGGATTCATTCAGAATACAGTAAAAATGTAGATATTATGTCATTATGTCATTATTATGATTTTAATCCTATTGCTTATTTGGCTCATTGTAGTTAATTTTGTTCTGTATTTTGGTCATGGCCTTGATTATTTTTTATTTTCTTGTTTATTGTTTTAATTCCTTGTTTATTTTTGTTTATTTTGTTGCTTTTTTGTTCAGTTGTTGGTTTTTTGTTTGATTTCTTGATTATTTTTGGAATGGAATGGAACATCTTCCTCTTTAGACAGATGGAATACGCTGATTTACAGTGGTTTAGTTTCTACACATAAGACCCAGAAAACCACATCTGCTTGTTGACGTTATGACCGAATATACATACATAACAATATAACATTAACTTTTTCTAGAAGGCATCTGGAGCCATACTTTTCCCGTTGCATTTGAATGCAAAGCAAATCTAATGTTCACTGTTAATAACCGTGTATGCAGGATTGTTGTCTGTGTCAATATCAGTGCAAAATCCAGATTATTCTGAGGGTATTATTTGTGTGTGTGTGTGTGTGTGTTTGTGTGAGGGCTTCCTGGGACTGGCTCATCCAGATGATCATGTGTCGGTTGTCGCTTTGTTTTTGCCTCGTTTTCCTAACTTTGTACTGAAGCCACCTGCTTCACTGTGCACACTAACAATGAAATGAGCCACATCTGTTATTCCTTAAAAGCAGCTCTGTTAAACGGTCGGCTGTTTGTGTGTGTGTGTGCTCATGTCTTTGTACCATTGCAGGGACCAAAAACGGAATCCACACCAACACATGGGGCCTTTGTGGTTAGAGTTAGGATTTCAGTTATGACAGACAAGGTGAAGGGCTATAGAATGCACTATATCAATGGAGAGTCCTCGCAACACATGAAAACAAAGTGTGTGCGGATGTGTGGCCATGTCTTTCTAGCACTGTGGGGACCAAAAACTGGATCCGCTCCAGTCTATGGGGACCTTTGTGTGATCATGGGGACATAAAGCCTGATTCCCACAGCTTTAACCTTTAAGCTTTTTGAAGGTAAGATGTGGGTTCAGGGCTGGATGGAGAGTCCCTGCACCACATGAAATCAGAGTGTGTGTGTGTATGCTTTAGTGGATGCATTTTTTTCCTCCCTTGTTCATTTGCAGATGATGAGTTTATTTAATTCAGTGTGATCTTTTTTAAATGTAGGGACCAAAAACTGAATCTACACTAACCCGTGGGGACCATTGTGTTACCATGAGGAAACAAGCCCAACAGTGTTAAATTGCTTTTTTTTAGGTCGAAGATATGGTTTTGGGGTTAGAGTTACTAGGCTAGGCTTAGGTTTACAGTTGAAATCAAAATTATTAGCCCCCTATGAAATTTTTATTCTCAGTTTCTGTTTAAACGAATACCTGATTTTAACAGAGCATTTCAAAGGCATGTTAATTTAATTTAGAAACAGCAGGTTATCTGTAAGCAAAAACAGAATTATTCAAGGAAAACAAAAATGACCAGGTCCAATACTATGGACCCCAAAAGAATTGACATTTTTATTCAGTCAGAACACAAACCACCTTCTTTGACTGAGTTAAAACTGAACATTTTCTGGTATTCACTTCAGAGAGGGTTTGAGGCACCACTTGTCAAAGCATCGTGTCAAAAACAAAAGAAATGAGTTTGGATGAGAGAAGGATTGTGGATGGTCACAAAGCAGGACAAGGATAAACAAGGTGCTTCAATGTATCCAGAACTGGAGTGAAGCATTGGTAACATTTGGAAAAAGATTCAGCTTTTCATAGGTAGACTAATTCTTTTTCAGTTAGGGTTAGAAGCTACAAAATGTTTTATGTTAATACTGAGAGTCCCCAGAAAACATGAAACCAAAGCACGTATGTGTGTGTGTGATCCAAAATAAGAACAATATCTCCAAATCCCCCCTCCCCCGTGCTTTTTTAAAGTCGTTTTTCTAAACGAAGGCTTAAAAGGCACAGAGCGGTTTAATCCACAACCAACTCATCTGGCCTGAAGGTTCAGTGTGACCATGCTCTTGTTTGTGTTTGTTGACTTGCAGCAGCAGCACACATCTGCTTACGCCATCGAAACTCAGTGACCAGCTGAAGGAAACTTTGACTAAATCCACTTTTTGGTTGGCAGGTTTCTGCAAAATTCCCAGCTTCCTGCCGTGCGGCGTTTCAGTTTTGGTGTTGAGATGTCAGCTCTGAAAAAATAAAAACCCCCCAACAGTCATTATGTTTGTGTGTACACAAGAACTGTAAAGGTCATCCTCCCCTGTTATTAGATAAAAAATATAGTGACACGGTTTAAATTGTTCTTTCATTGGCTCATGACGTACACAGAGGTTTTATGGGGTGTTTTCAGAGACTCCACAGAGGCCACGTGCAAAAATATAGATAACATAGACTGTATAGATGGATAATAACAAGCAAATGAACACAGTGAACTAAAACAAACCGCATAGAAAGGTATATTATCTAAATATTTTAAAAAATGAACAAAGTAGCTAAGACAATAAACAAAAATATTAAGAGGAAACACAAAAGTGAAAGAAAATATGAAACATTTTACCCGTGGAAGACCAGAACATGTACAAATAACAAAAAAACAATGAAGAAAAATAACAAAAGGAAACATGAAAGTAATAAATATAATAAATAATTATCCACGAAAATGAACCAAAAAAACAAGAAAAAGAACAAAAGTGAAAACATTAACAAAAGTATTAATTAAAAAAGAATGATCAAGAAATCGACCCAAAATATACAAAATAATAATGACACAAATGAACAGACAATATATCAAAAAATAACAAAAAACCCTGAAATACCCAAGACAATAAAAATAGAACAAGAATAGAAATAAACAAAACACTTACAAAAATATGAAAAATGAACATTATCATCATCAAGAGAAAATGACCAGCAAATATGCAAAATAATGAAAAATGAGGAAAATAATCAAGAAAAAGTACAAAAGTGAACAAAAAATGAATAGAATTATAAAAAATGAACAGAATAATCATGGAAATTACACCAAAAAATGCATAATAGTAAACAAAATGAAGAAAATAATTAAAAAAATAAACAAATATGAACAAAGAATGATGGAAAAAGAATAAACAGTAAAATGAACGGTCAATATGAAATGCAAAATATGCAAAAAAAGCAAGAAAAAGACCCACAATTCACAAATTAATATATGACATTGAGAAAAGAATGAAGAAAAGTAACCAACAAAAGGGTAAAAAACAAAATCACAAGTGTCAAAAAATTAAAGGAACAATAAGGAAAATGACCAAAATAATGAAGAAAATTAAGAAAATAATCAATTAAAATATAAAAGTAAAAAGAATAACCAAGTAAATGAATAAAATTTTAAACAAATTGAACAAACTAACCACTTAATTGAACATAAAGGAACAAAACGTGAAGCAAAATGTGAAACAAATTAATAAATGGGTGAGTGACCCCGTGCAAAAGGCTGCATTTGGGGTCCCGACACTAAATTTGAAAAAGGCAGTCATGATGTATACTGTATATACTGTATTCTCAATTCTCTCTATTAAGGAATGTGAAATATCATACAATTTGACTTTACCATGAAAAAAAAAATCACATTACATGAAATATCCCAACAGTTTCCCCGGAGCCACACTAAAGCCTGCGGCCTCGGTGAGCTGAAATCCCCTTACCGCCGTAATGACCAGTGAGCCGCTGTCTGCCGTTAAGCCGGCGCCTGCTGGCCGCCTCCGAGCACCGTGACCTTCCTCCTGCCCTGCTTTCCCCCTTGTCGCCCCGCTGTCTCTTGCTAAGAACCAGGTGTGCCAAACAACCTTCAGTCCGAGCCGGGAAAATGGCCGCCCGCTGAGCTGAGAAGAAAGAAACGGAAGATGAACAAAGTCATAAGAAAAGGCTTACACTTCTTCTCCCAGCGCTCCCACCGAGCCGGGATATTTGTGCTCTTTCTTTTCCTCTGCCGATGCTGTGCAAATGTCAACGGCTGGTGTTTGGAATGTGAGCCCATCGCTGTCTTTGGTCTGTTTATGTGGGCGAGTGAGCCGCCAGCTTCGCTGGATATTAATATATTGTGCAAGCCCGTGGCAGCTGAGGCACATATTATCAACCTGTCAATGCTGCAGGGCATCGTTGCCAGCCTTTACTGTAAGAATTGACCTTTTGATCCAGTTTGGGAGAAGTTAGAGATAAAATTACACTCCCATCCAGTCATTCAGAGCCCACTGCTGCTTACTGTAATTGCAATAGTAAAGCAGCTGTAGTTGTTGACATTGTGTCCTAAAATAATATTGGGAATCAGGACTGAGTGTTCCATCTGGGTTTAAGTACTTCTGCAAAAACTATCTACAACCCTGCACTTGTTGGTCAATGCCCTCATAAGTTTGTTTCCATTGTTTTGTCAATGTTTTGCCGACCAACTGTGAATCCTGTTGGACAAGAAGCAAATATTTTACCACTGAACTTACAGTAATACACCAACACCACACTTCTTTAAATGCATAGAATACAAGAGGCATTTTACTGTGGCTCACAGTAGTGTCTTGGGGTGGGAATTGATTATTTTCACTTCAAATTTTATTCATTGCTATGTTGAATTTTCCTGTTAGTTAAAGCTCCCACATGGTGAAACTATCTTTTTGCGATTTTGAGGTTTATCGAAACTCTGTGAGTTAAAAGAAAAGGTGTGAAAATATGAACTTGCTGTTATTCTGTCAGTGCTGAGAAAACCATACACAACAGATGATAGAAAAAAATCCAAAAAGTCATTTAGATTTTTTGTAATTTGTGACATCACAAGTCATAACCAATAATAGTCACACTTAACTGTGTTAGGCCAGCTGTATACAGAGCTGGGTATTTATAGAAACAAATACCCACCTCTCAATTTTCAACAATTATATTGTACACACCACATCATTAAAAAAAAACGCTTCTACACAAGCTCACATAAATATGCGACGGATTGCTATCATGACAATGCCAAACCTATAGGAGGCAGAGATGGACATTATAGATGGAGGATTTTTTGTTCACGTCTGTGGTTATTTTGCTTTTTAATGTAATTCATGAATTCGAACTGCTGTATCTTATTTAATTGTGTATTCCTCATAGCTCCCTGATACGACAGTACTCCCGTCAGTCATGCACGCAATGCATTATGGGATACGGTGGGCCGCAAAGGATCCATCAGTTGTGTCCTTCGTTATCCGGCTGACAAAGGCTGCATTTGTCGGCTGCATTTGAGGGAGCTGTCATAATGGGATAGCCTTCGCTCTCGGCTGTGACATCAACGGCCGACAAATGCATCCCATGTCGGCTGCAACCCTTGAATTGAGACACAGCAGTAGAAAACATGTCGCAAAGTTTGCTTGTGTGTTTCTAAAAACAAACAAACAAAAAGCATTTGCATGCATGTGAATAAGAGCACTACTTTCCCCTGTACACATGCAAGCGTGAAAATTGGTAGTTTTCATAAACAATCATTTGCAGTGACCTAAACTGGAGTTTTTATGTGGCTGAAAGGCAAAACCACACAAAATATCTGTTTTTCCAGATACCTAGCTACATGGAATAAGTCCCCACCCCAGGAACCAGGAAAATACTAAATTTCAAAATGTAGAATTCAAATGGTAAAACATTTAAAAATGACAAACTATCATAGTCAAGATAAATCAGCCCCGCCCCCATGAGTAATCTAGTTTGTAAATAAAGGATGGTCAAACGCTACAGATAATCACACACCATTATGACCTTTTTGACTGCCCCTCACAGAATCCGATGACCAAACAATATTCAGTCTTCAAGTTTTTTATGATTTGCAGAGGGTTACTAGCTTAGATGCAGTAGTGCAACAGGAGCATCTGTGTTTTTCTGACGTGTCATCTGGAACATGAGCAACTCCGCTTCGAGTTCTGATCTCTGACTTCCACTGTAAATGGAATGCACCATCCCTCTTTACCTCGCTCTCTTCAGCTTGATGTTGCTGTGTTGTTTCGAATTAAAAGCTTCTTGAAATGCAGCCTCATAATACCGAAGTTCAAAAACTTTGGATGCAGCGGAAACAATGCGTACAGTGGGTAAATAGAAAGTTGGTGTAAGTAGCACCAAGTAGCCTGTTCTTAGGCAACATGAAATTCTCAGGAAACCACCATACAGTTACTAGTTTCCTGTATTATAACTGCTGCAGCTGTTTCAATATTCTGCTGTTTTTGCAACCCTCTGCAAAGTGAAAGTGGGAGGGAAGCTCAGCAAAAGCGGCAACTGTCTAATTTGGATATTGATTGCACATGATTGCATCTGGCCAATCTGTTATTAACTCCAGAGCAAAGGATCGCTGCTTTTAATTTTCAAAAAGTCATTAGTAGTAGTAATGTAAACCAGTACTCACCAGAAATGCAGGTTAGGGACCTCAGTCCCAAAATTAAGCCAATGTGGTACATTAAGTCCTCTGATGGCTCCCACAGACTTACACTGAACCTGTTTTTCCAACAGCCCTTAAGGTGTTTTCTGTTTCATATGGACATTCAAATAGGTGTTCATGTACATATTTAAATTACTGTGTCATTAATAAGATTTCAACAAATAGAAGACTGTGATGTGGGCTCTGTGAGGTTTTCATTGACAGTTCACTCTCTGGCTGAGCAGAACTTTTGAAGCTTCTGTTTGTTTGTTTTTTCCATTTTTCATCTTCCTTCCTTGACATCAATGCATCAACGGCACACATGTTCATCAACACCAAAAATGTTGACAACTATGAAAATGTGTAGTATCCTGATCTAAAAGGTAGATTTATTGCCCAAATTTTATGGCACATGAGAGGATTTTTCACAGTACCACCAATGCGAGTCCCTACTGCACCTTGTCATTGCAGATTTTGTACAGTGGTCAAACTCTTCCTTCCTTACCATTAATGTGCTGAAAACTAAGGAGCTGATTATTGACTTCTCAAAGACTCCTGCAACCATTTCCGTGGGCTTCATTGATGGTTATGTGATAGATGTAGTTAAACAACATAAATATATTGGCGCAACAAGCTTACTGTTTGGCCCCAGGTGGATGCTGTGTGCAAAAGAGCACATCAGCGATTGTAGTTTTATAGCAAGCTCCAGAGTTTTAAGGTCAATAATACTTTTATAAAAATGTTTTATTCTTGTTTCATTCAATCTGTGCTCACCTTTTCTTTTGCCTGCTGCTACGCGTCCATTAGCAAAAAAAAAAAACAAAAATCGACTCCAGAGGGTTGTAAAAGTGTGCAGCAAGGTCACAGGCATGACCCTGAATAAACTCTCAGACGTGTGTAGGGTAAGAACTCTAAGGAAAGCCCAGTCCTCTTTCTGAGCACTCCAAGTTGCTCCCTTTAGATCCAGATCAGTGGAGCTGAGATGCTGGACGAATAGATACAAAAACTCTTTTATTCCTGCTGCTATTGTAATTTTAAATGATTATATATGACGTACAGTATCTCACAAAAGTGAGTACACCCCCCGCATTTCTGCAGATATTTAATTATATCTTTTCATGGGACAACAC
>JAQQAE010018110.1:0-11282 GCA_029823295.1 Pseudamia nigra
TTTCTTCCATCGACTGGACTGGAAATTTGGTTGAAAACGTTTCGCCACCCATCCGGGAAGCTTCTTCAGTTCCTTCTACACTACACGGCAACTGGAGACAAAATGGCGGACGAGACGCAGGCGTCGTAAAGTCGAATTTGACGTAGGCCAAGTACCGTGTAACCCGAGAACTGCCTGTAGCATGATTTACTGTTTTTCTGTTTTTTTAACCATATAATTTTGATTAAAGAGCTTGAACACAATTCTGGATTAACCATTACAGAAACATAATTACCTTACATAATTATGTAAACTTAGTACTGTTAATTTAAGGTATGTATGTCATAATCCTTACATTAGGTGGTGGTCTAATAAATTTGTTAACATGCGTCCATTTGTGAACTCACTTTCTATGTGAATACACGTTGTATGTCTATTCAGTATCTCTTTCTACAGTGATTATGTGACTAGACTAATAACAACCCCCTCGCTGGTTTAAATGTTACACTTGAAGAAAGCAGAAACAGCCTCCTGCTGCCTTAGAGACAGTCAGATTTATGTGCGTGGTTTTATCATGAGGAGATGTAATGATTGCTCAACAGTAAAACTCTTTTGTCATATTAAATGACATTTTTTTGCAAACTGACATACATACTTGAAGCCCTCTAGTACTGGTAATAACTGTTTGCCATTGATGCAGACATAAGTAATTGGTAGTATTAGCTGCCTTGGATAGAGGTCAGCCATACTACCCACTCCATTGATTAAAAAAGTACTACTTTCTCTTTTTGCCTAAGGACTCTAGAGTGCCTCACATGGCTTACTGCATAGGAGGCAGAGGCCAGTTAGGAAAAATATGACTGGCTTTAGACTAGTTTTCATACAGTAAGAGGTTCCCTGGAAGAGTGCCAGAATTCTTTACAAAGAGCAGATGGGTAGTACAGAGTGGTGGTAGTGCAGAAATGTGGGGTGAATCCGAAAAATGTCTGAAACGGGCTGCTGGACAACTTCATTAAACTACACCAGGTTGAGTCTGTGATTCCCCTGCACCTGTTGTCAGTGTACCATTGCATGGTTTGTTGCACAGCAGTCAGCCCCTCCCCCACCCCACCAAAAAATCAGCCTCTGTGGATCACCTCTGTTCATGTGTCAGACACTAGTTATAGTGTCTCACACACACAATGCCGCTTGATTGTCAGCTCTTTGTTCAAAAGCAGAGAGGCTCCTGAATGCTTCAGTCGGGCCTTGCCATGAAACTCCTGCTCTGAGGCTTTGCTGTTAATATCAACATCTACTTGCACAGAGCAGCTGGGATTCTCTTGGGTGGACTCGGTTCTTTGCTACAGCTTTGAAACAAAATCACTTGATGTGCTGCACTTTTTATTAATGCAGCACCCGCGTCTTATATTTCCTTTCTCAAGAATAACAATTACCTTTGGGGTTCATGCATAGCAACTTTAAAGAATATTATTTGATATCTCTTAACAGAGTAGTTATTAGATGTTACACAATACAGCATAATTTCTCCTCCTGTGAATTCCTGATGCTACATCTCTCTCCACTCTTCTCAGCTGTTTGCAGGTTATGAAATGCAGGCAGCTCTCAATTCCCCGAAACACACCCAAGATATCTGACATCTTCACTGTTTGCACTTACAGTAAATATATGTGAAGACCCTTGTGAACTTTCAGTACACAGCACAGTTGCTATCATCAGCATAAAATAACCTAATTTATGTTAGCACCTAATCCTGTTTGAGCAAGGATATGTATACTTGAAATTTACTAAAACGCACATCTTTTTCTTTCAACACCTTGAGTATATTGTTTCATAATAAGTAGATGGTTTAAGGCATCAGATTTAATTTGCTGAAGTGGAAATGATCATAATTAAAGGATGAATATTGTTTTTGGGCATTGTTTTCCCCTTTGAGTCCAAAGAAAGAATGCAGCATATCAGATTTGAAGCTGTTTAGCTGTTATTTGGCACCATCTTACTGTCTGTCTCATCATTTCTGTCAGGAATTTCATGTGACACGATATAGCACTGAAAAATGTGATGATACTCCAGTTATGCTTAACCTTTTCGTGTCACATCACAGCATGGTTTCAGAAAAGTATGTAATCAACATTCCTTTTTTTCCTCTCATCTATTCTTTATTCACTTTCTGTGTAGGACAGCTATGCAAAATAACGTCAGGCATAATGCGTTCTCAACCAGATGCCTAATAACTTAATAATGTAATGACATGAGACCTCACGTAAAAGTGTGGGAATACCACTCTAAAAGCCCTAGCCTAGCAAATATCCATATAAAAATTCAGTGGGGCGTTTTTTTCTTTTTTTTCCCTGAACCCATTAAGATGCTCTTGGCGCTGCCAAATTGGAAATAAGTCTCTTGCCAGCCTGTATACATCTTCAGAGAGAACAGTTAATGAGATGTGAGGGAGATTAGGTTCTGTGTGTGTACATATCTGTGTGTGTGTGCAGCAATTTAACTTCAGTTTGCAGGTCTTTCTTTGCTTTGAATCTCTATTTAGGTAGGAAATGACAAAGAGTTTTTGTTTTTCATTCGGGGAAACACAGTGCATGCGGTGGATCATCCAAATGAGTCTGATTGTGACTCTTCCCGCTCTGTTCTTCACCTTTTGTTAGATTTGGTGAATGAGAATATGTCAGCCCAGTGTAAGCATTCATGCCTGAAATGCATATGGTCTGCAAGCTTCCTGGAAGCCTTTCTCAGCACCATGTATGGTGTTTTCTGAATAGTGTGAAAAGCCTCCGGCTAGTGTAGGAGACTGCTACAGCACTTTTTTCCAGTTTTCAATCAACTGCTGGCCTAAATCAGTAATAGAGAAGGGATTAAGGATCCCTACTCTCTTGAGCCTTGAGAGGAACTCGAAAATAACAGCAAAAAGTTAAAGGAAGGATGAGATTGTATGTTTAGGGATTAGTGTGAAGAAGGATGGTGAGCTAAGAGACAGCACATGAAATAAGCAAGAAAATAAACAAGAAGGTATAGTAGCATAACAATTTACGGTATATATACAGTATGAATACATATAGTGTACACGTTGGTCAAAAGGGAAAAGGGGACAATTTTGCACTCGTATCAAGTTGATTATTAATTAAAACGGGGCACCACCCTTCTAATTTCGGGGGAAAGGAACCCTGGTTTATTTATCTAAGATCTAAAGGGCAAAGCACATTAATCAAATAAATATAGATAAATTGGGATCAGTCTCATATTTTGAAGGTTGCAGTTCGTCCGTACAGGGAACTTAAGCATTTGTAAAATAAGTCTCTGAACGTGACTTATTCCACAGTAATATAAGTTTATTATAGTAATAACATGAGTAAACAAGGTAATAACGGTAGATTATATAATGATGAAATACAGGGTATCAACATGAGGATAATGAGCTGGAATATTCAGAGGAAATTGGGTTTTATGCCCCAGCGAAAGGGGGAAAGAATTGGAGGGAAATTTGAACGTGATAATGGAGTTGCTTATTCATGGATAGTTGGTTGAGAGGGGAGAAATTGTCAGTTCAGCTCTGAGACACTTCTCCGAAACCAGTAACCAAGATGGGTCTTACTTTGAGTTGAACTTTGTCGGTCTGGTTCGGTTCTGGTGAGGCCAATTTGGGTCCACGGCACAGCTCTGGTTCAGGATGTTCTAGCAGGCTTCTAATTGAATGAACCTCAGTTGGAGGATAAGAGAGATCTAATCTGGTTTGTCGTACTGAGTCGCTATGAAGATGCGTTTTCTTTCCTCAGGGAAGTTTGGATGTGAGTTTCATCCAGAGGAAGATTGCTGGTCTTCAGAACAATAGGCTAAAAGCTAAGCTAGCAGAAAGGGTAAGGCTGCAGCCCTGAGCGGCAGGTAAAGAGGCATAGAAGTGGATAAAGAAGGGTGAAGAAGAAGAGAAGAGAGAAGAGAAAAAGAGCAAAAGCAAAAAGAGCAAGAGAGTGAACAAAGAGAGAAGCTCCCTTTTAAGGGTATGATGATGTCAGAATACTTCTGACCAAAGATACATTTTAGAGGAATCATTCACCAAATACTTTCATAACTGTAAATGCAACCATCACACACATCTTTATGCATGAAATAGCATTCAAGAACAGTTCTCAATGTCCTTCTGAGATTCCTAGAGGGGAGCAACAGGGTAACACAAGGGTTTATCATACTCTTAACACAGTTATAATATTCTCTACACAGAGGACAGGTGATGCACACGTAATTCTACTTTCCATGCATAAATGAATTAATGCTAACAACTGTGAGTACATTTAATATCAGTCCAAATGGGTATTTGTGAATTAATCCCTCAACCATTTCTTGTGTGAGCGGTTGGTTGTGAGTTTTTCTGTTTCGTCCAGTCGGTGGCACTGTTGGTCCATGTGCCAGACGGTGGGGCTGTCCCTCCGTATTTTGTTCTTTCGTAAAACACTCAATTTTGGTATTAGAGATCTGGGCGTTTTGTTTTGCTCTGTAGATTGTGACAAACTCAGTTATCATAGTTTTACCATTGAGTAGGATTAAGTTGTGGAGTTATGTCCATGGGGCCTTTGTGGTAACAGATTTTACTCCAGGCAGCAGTCAGTTTAAGTCAGGGGAGCTAAGGTGATAGGGGCACAGGGAGAGGTCTTGGCCCCCTGTGGAGTGCAGATGAGCAGATGTGATGGAGTCTTTGTAGTTCTCGAATAAACATTCGGGTTCGCTGTTAGGGAGGGAGTCTGGTGTGATACTCCCAGGGTCGAACGCAGGATATGTTTATCCAAGAGTCTTTTCATATTTATGACCCCTGTGTTCCTGGTGACCCACGGTGGGGGTGAAGTAAGGTTTTACTGTAGCAAAAGCTGATTTGGTGTCGCTACATACTGTATATAAGGATTGACTAACCATGTGGTGCAATCACAACAGAAGCGGTAACTTGTGAGGTGAGAGTGGAGCTGTGGGATATGAGTCAAACTGGATATAATGCATCTGAACTTGAGGGATTAGTGACCTCGCTTGCTGTTTGTTGCACAGAAGCCTTACTACTTGCTCCCTTCTATGATTAATGTGACAAAAAATGTTTTGCTTTGGAAATGCTACATATACTAATGGAATATAGTAATAGAAGGAAAATTCATGTGTGGTATTCCTGAGGCGTTTCCCTAATGATTCCTGTCTGTGTGTAAGGGAGCAAAGGTGGGGGTCACATTGTAAAGTAATTGTTGAGTTGAAGGAATAGTGGTGGGTTGGAGTGGGGTAGGAGCAATTATTAGACAGCCTGCCTACTATTGTGTGTGTAAGGAGACCCAAGGGACTGACCTGACGCTGCGTTAAAGATACTGTTTACTACACAACACTAATCACATTTTCTGTTTTTGCCCTCTGACCAAAAGAGTGCTATGTATGCTACAGAACTAACATATCCCTGATGTTTATTGTTGTGGCCTTTCCTTTTGCCCACAGAGCATATTTTGCCTCTGGAGGGTATCTTTGAATAGAAGTCCCAAGCTTGACACCAATGATAAGGCTCAGTGAGATGTGAGCCTCAGTGAGCCATGGGGAAACCCATGGGTACATCACGTTGAGGTGTCAAGGATGCAAATACATTTCACACTGGGGACTTTTTATTTTTGTTTTCCCGACACAGACAAGTACACATGGCTGAGGTGATTTGCTAAATAAGCCGCCCCTGCGAGACGTGCATGTAAACAAGCGTTAAGCACAGATAAACATGGTGCCAAAACTGTCATGGAAACATTACATGCTGTCAGCAAACACAGACAACGATGGTAACATCAGGCTTGACAGTGACATTGTTGAAGAAATATCAGTTTATACCACTGAACAGTCTCAACTCAGTTTCAGTGTAGTCAAACCACAGGGGGCTTTTGATGTATCAAAATCAATAGTGCAGAAGCTCCAACATGGAAGTATGAACAAAGCCCTAGTAGTACATCAGTGGATAACTCAAAGCCTGTGATCATTCACTCATGACTCTAAATATAGTCATACTTTGGTCCATGAATTATTAAAGAAGGAAATTTTAATATTTGAGTACCATAACACCTTAAAAGCTCATTTGGATCCATAAAAGCAATCACTGAAAAGCAGGAGGTAAACTTTGATGTAAGGTCATGTGGTGTGTTGCTGAGGAAGTCTTTAAAGTTGATTTAAGCTTGTGTGAAATCCTACTGGTAGTGGACAGACTCAGTCTTAAAACATTCTGTTTATGTGCTTATTCAAGCAGAATCTGGTGCAGCTTAGACTTGAATCAAAGTGCAACTACAGGATTCTTTGACAACAGAGTGTTTAATGTGAATTATAAACCTGAAGTCAGACATGATCGGCATGTCTGTCCATCTGTCCCTCATCATTTTGTTTCTGGAGCATAACTAGTAAACCACTCAGTATTAATCACAGAATATTTCATAAACACACAAATTCTACATGTTATCACATATAGGCAAATGTTTATTATGATTTTTTTACTGTGTCATTGTACTGTGTTGTAAAATTGGACAATGCATATAAATGAACATTTACACATAAATATGTGAGATTATAACTACAGTAGGTGGCTGATTTCCATCTTCAGTCCCATTGGCAGGTTGGTGTTGATCACAGCTAAAAAGCACTTTTTAGTGCAGTTTGTCTTCATAGTGAAAATCTACCATTAGCATTTGAACCTATGCTCATTTCTTCTATAATGTTATTGCACCCAAAAGCAATTTTCTTAAATTTATTTGACCCTCATTATTGGATTCTTTGACCATGAAGACCTACCATTAGCATTTGGAATCGCATAAAGTACATTTCATTATTAGTTCAATATTTCCAAAATGGTGGTTTTCTTCTGGGTCTACAGTAGCTCCATAAATATTGAAGATACATCAAATCCATGGGCACATTACTGTATCAGCAGATTTTCCACTACAGTTTGGTGTCAGTTTCATGCTATAGCTTTACAGGATTCTTCACCTTACATTAGTGAAGAATCCTGTAAAACTTTCTGGATCCAGACAATGATCCAGTTCATTCCCAGAATCTATTCAACTTTAAGTTATGTTGTGAACGAACAAACAGATAAATAAATAAATAAATAATCTAATGCCAACAAAAACACAACCTCCTAACATATAGTCAAGAGTTGGGGGAACTCAAAAAGTTACTGTACAGGATTGTAAAGTTGATGGAACATGATGCCCATAGTACACATTTGCACAATTGACATGTGATCTCATGGGGCCACATGTGATCACATGGTATTTCTGTGTATCACATGCCATCTTGTGTGTTTTGCATGTGTGAAGTTTGTGTGTTTTGCGTCTGTAAGAGTTGCTACATTTTGTCAGTTGTCTGTGAATGACTTCATGTTGTCCATTCTGCCATTTGTCATACTTTTCTCATCAGATGAGCTCAGTAAACTACCTGAGGAGCTGCTCGACTAACAAGTATCACTTTTTCCCAATTTTTCTGGGGAACAGGGATATGCCATCCTCTCATGCCTCTTGTAAAGTCCTTTGCTGATTTAAATAGTCAGTCATAATAGATGTAGACGTTTCGCTACCTGTCCAGGAAGCTTCTTCAATTCTGTTCTGTTGGTTAGACAGCTGTCAAAATCTACATACCGGTACTGTATATGAATTAAACTTGAATCTTGGTGTGTCAAAATAGGAGTGATAAAATGGATATATTAAAGAAATTAAGTTAATTTAAATATTTTTAAGTTTTCTGCATCACTATTACGGTCACTGATTTGTGTGTAAAGGAAAAATGTATGAGATATTTTTGTTCACAAAGCTGAGCACATTCCTTTTGCAGTGACATGGTGGCAGGGCTGAAAGTATTTAAAAGAAAAAGAGCTTTGTGCCCCCCAGTAAATTAAGACTACATAAAGTTGAGTGTTCTTCCAGTACTTTTATTTCTATTAAATGAGCTAAATTAAAAAAGTTCTCCTCCAGTTCCCAAACAACTTCACTGGTTAGTGGTTCATTACAGAATTGACTTGAAAGCCCTACACTTGGTTAACAAAGCGCTGAATGGTCCCAGATTACATGTGTGACAGTTTCCCAGCGTATCAACCTGGCAGATCTCTTTTCTCAGAATTGCAATCTCCTTCAAATTCCCAGAACAATTCAAACAGTGACAGAACTTTTGGTATTTAAAAGCAAAAGCAAGACCAGTCTTCTTACAAAGCAAGATATCTTATTTTAATTTAGATTTTAATTAGATCTATTCATGTGATGTATGTAAGTGTGTTTTTGTGTTGAGTTTCTCATTTAAGTCTTACATTTTGTCACAGTGCATTGACACTTTGAGTTTTATCTCTCTGTAAACCACCATAACTCATGCTGAATGAGCTTACACACCTAAACCTGAACTTTAAAAGCTAAACAAGCCTTTCAAAATTTTCCTAAATAGTGCAATTAGAAAAAGCTCTTCCTCCTCAGTCTTATCATATCAGCTCCAGTGTTCAACATCACATCTTTAAACCTCTTAAAAAAATTTATGTAAATGTAGATGAAAATGACTCACCAACCAAGAAAAAGAAAGCAAACAGTGCTGTTCTTGCAACACTTCAATAAGTATCGGCTGCAAATTATATTTTCAAAGAGTGGAAGTTGTTAACTAACAAGACATGCAAGGAAGGCATGTTGTTCCCATAATAAATTAGGAAATTAATACTGATTACATGAGTTCACGACTCAGTTTAGTGTGATCTCGTTTGCAGCTTTGAGGTGGAGAGACTAATTGGAGATCATTATTATTTTTATGTAAATGCAAAAATGTAGAGGGCTGATCTTAACCCCAGGTCAGATTTCTGGGCTTTAATTATAACATTAAATCATAGGTTTTGTGGCGGAATTCCTTGGGGATGCAGTGACACTCCAGCTGGTGTCAGAGGTCTGCCCTGTGTTCTTTCACCCTGTGTTGCTTCATTTCCTTTTTTACTCCACACTCTTCCTTCCATTTAGCGCTCTATGAAACCCATAACTGTATTAGTGCATTGTGATTAACTTATGCATAAATAAAACGGGCCCATTTAAAGCGCTGATGAGAAAGAGGCTGCAAACATATTTTTCTGAGTTGTAATATTCAATTTGAGATTTAACAGTTATATAACTTGACATATCTGCATTTGTATGAGCATTGTACGTGTTAAGAAAGAATGTTAGCTGAGCGACTGTGGGAGAGCTATATCACAACTCATATGGCGCTCTAGAGGTACAGCGGGAGGTAAAACAACAGTTCATTTAAATCACCTCTCCTTTTGGCTGATGGGAGTGCAGTGCAGTCTTGCAGGAAAAGCTATCTAGGCTCAGTGTGCTCACCCCATTGACTCGGAGGGGGCCCTGCATCTCCGGGGAGTCTTGCTGTCATGACAAATGTGACAAGCTTATATAACCTTAATGGCAGAAAAGGACCAGTTTGAAGTCCTGTCAGCATAACAAAGTCAATGAGGCTTGACAAGAATATCTCCAGTCTGTATTTGCACTTTCATTAAATTAAGCATTGTTAGATAGGCTCGTTAAGATGGATGTGGTTGACATGTCCACTGTTTATCTTTCACACCCTTGAATTTCATCAAATGTCAATTGAAACATCTGTCGTTATGATGCTTCCTGGCATGGCACGTCCTTGTTCTTTGGCTCCTGGAGGATGCTGGAATCTGAAAAGAAGCCAGCCTCATCTTGTGCACCCAGAACCCTGCTGTTCCCCGTCCCCAGGGTAAGCTGCTAGTAAATGAGTGGGCTGGTCATCTCACATCCTGGGGCTCTACCTCAGGGCTCTTTAGACCACCAGCTGTTGTGTTTAGGATTGAGTCATGCACCAGTTAGCCTGAAGAATCCAAAGCACCAGTGCTTGCCTTTAACCTCGCCGTATGTCTCCCTCTGCTCTATTAAGTGTGTCCTAAAGACTCTTTTTGTGTTTTCAGCTGCTCGACATAAAGTGGGACATACACATCATAAACCTTTGAAATGACGCAGCCATTGCTAGACATATTTACAGTGATGCTAATGAAGTCTTTTGTGTTTTTACCATAGACAGTATATATTAGTGGACAAAGTGACCGTGATGTCACTCATTGGTTTCTGAATGGTCGTTCTGAAGCCAATCAAGTTGTCACTTCCTGGATGATATTTTGGAGCCTAAAACAGGATGTAACCATATTTGGATGAATGGTGTCGGAGCTACCGGACCGTAGTATGTCAGGGGCCTTATGGGCAAGCTAATGTTAACTGCTAGCTGACTGACATGGTAAAACTTCATCAAGCATTGCCAAAAAAAGTCAAATTACAGTGTTATTGAGTGAACACTTACCCACAACTACAGTAAAGCGTATCTCAGGTAAAACTATGCTCTCTTGAATAAATAGAAAATACAAAGGTCTGACTTGGTCCAACAAAAATCAATCAATCAAAGACCAGGACAACAGCGATTTGTCAGATTATTTGCTGTAATGTTTTAATAGTGGAGCAAAAAGTTAAAGATGGGCCACTAGATTTCTTTATAGAGGGTGCAAATAATAAGATTTAAGGCTGAGAAAACACCACCAGTCCAAGGTTCAACAGATGAAATACCTGCAGGACAAGCAGAGAGTGAGATGACTCCAGCCAGGACTTAAATAATCCTGAAACCGCTGGGTGCAACAGGTAGCCTGGGTCAACCAATCACCGCAGACAGAAAAAACACAGGTTAGAAGGTAGAGGACCCCAGTGGCCATAACACATGCCTCAGTGCCATCGACATGAGTAAAAACCTGTGGCATGGGTGCAATATGTCTGTCCTTTCATGCTCTAACTCATGAAGAGAAGAACACCAAACTTGGCATATGGGTTAACCTTGGAACTAGCACCTGTGCCTACTTTTTTGGAGACAGAAGGTGAAAGTCACAGAGTCATAAATGTTCTGCTTTGGCATATACTGAGTTTCTGGTCTGATTCTCTGTCCAGTGTAATTGTAATTGTGACTGTGAAGCTTCCAAGCCACAGAACTGGAAGATGCCCCAAGAGGATTTGGTGGCACGGAATAAAAATAAGGACATTTTGGTCTTATTTTGTCCTATATATTACATTAAATATAAAGAGGGAAAATAAAAACACATTAAACTTTAAGATGGGTTTTACTGTGCTTGTCATGCTGATTCCTTACATGCAACAGAGCTGCATGATAAACTGATAATTATTCCTATGATGACATATATATAGTGGTGCCTTGGATAATGACGACAATCCGTTCCGGCGTCACGGCCTTTATCCGAATCAGTTGTTGTCCGATGCGACTTTTTTCATAAAAATACA
>JAQQAE010018111.1:0-11281 GCA_029823295.1 Pseudamia nigra
CTGTAGGTCCCGTGATGACATTTTAGGATTTTTGAGGACTTCTTTTAGTATCTTACGGTCTACTCTGGGGGTGAACTTGCTTGGATGGCCAGATCTGGGCATGGTGGTAGTTGTTTTGAATGTGTTTGTAGAGACATGGACCCTCATACACTTCACACCAGTACACTAGTATTGCCGCACTAAACTCTGAATTTAGAATATTTGGGCAAGTATGAAGTAAGCATGGGTGAGGTAGAAATGAGAAATGACATGAGGAAGTGACATGGACAGGACAGAGGTGAAAAATGGAGAAAGGAAACCAATTACTGAAAAAGAAACTGAAGAGTTGGAAAAGTAAACATCCACTGCTAAATGAACTGTATGACTGTTTTTAAAGCTGGGGTGCTATGAACTATACAAAACTCCCTGATGCTGCCTAGAGGTAAAAACCGAGGAAGCATGAATGTAAAATCATCCATACATTTCTCCTGCTGCCCAGACTCTGACAAAAGAAGCTACTGGAGGAATATCCTCACTTCTGGTTTGGAGAATTATCCAGAAGATGTTCATGACCTCAGCAGTACTTGTGTTATGTGACAACATTCTGATAAACACTAATGCATTACTTGGTGAAAAATAATTTTCTGTTATGAATCATAGCTTGGATATACTAGTGAACAGAGTAACCATGATGTCATTCATTGGTTACTAAGGCTGTACTCACACTGCCAATCAATGCCATGCTCAAGCACATTTTACACCAAAAGTGTGGATGGTTTGAGTAATGTGAGTGCAATACTGCACACTTCCTCGGCCTTGGCGCAGTTGGAAGAGGTGGGCCACGGCATGGGATGGTTGCCTCTGCATGCTGACAGAGTGAATAAACTGAAAATCAACACCTTACATAATGGATAAATGCAGAAGAAGTGTCTGCATGCGACCAAAAATGACTCAAGCATTTGCCACAAAGTCAGTAAAGTTGTATGTGTTGTATTGTGGCTATGTACAGATGTATCAATGCCTCAGCGTGCTTGGGGGGGGGGGTAATCTTGATAAGAGAGAGAAAAAATAATGATGGACCACCAGATAATTGGACTGAACTGAAACCAAATATTTTTATGTACTGTAACTGTGGAAGCGAGGACTTTGCTAGTGCATGTTTTGTTGCTGTGTGTTTATTTTATGAAACCACAGTTTCATGTTATACCTAACAAATCCCTTTATTTATGTGACAGCCTCCCGGGCCATACTGCTTTATTAATTACTTTGTCACAAAACAGATGGAAAATCCCATTTTTACCCATCAACCAATAACCGGAGTTACTTCAAAGCATTTCATATGGCAGAACACTTGACACTTTCCTTCTTGTAGGGGGTTTGTGGGTGTCTGAGCCAGACAGACATTTGGAATCTTAGGGGAAATCATCATTCATTAAATGTTACAGCTCTGTGCAGCTCTCCTGTGGGGACACAGCCTGGAAAAACAAAAGCAGTCTTATTTATGGAACACAACTGTCCCCATAGCCCACAGTGTTTTTCACTGGTTACATGACACATTTAAACTAAGACAGTGGTTTAATCTCCATGTCGTTACTGCAACTATAATTCTGCCTTTACACCCACAGTGCTGTTCATTAAAATGCAATACACTATAACCAAAAACATTCCCACAGTTTAAGCCTTTAAAGCATTTAAACAACCCACAGATAGCATCTTCTCAGTAATTTCTGTCATCAGCAGACATCGAAAGGTTACACAAGGCCAAGACTTCAACAGTTACCTCGGAAACAGCTAATAATCCAAGTTAAAAGCAGACACATTTCAGCTTTAATTTTTTCCTCCTGACAACCTTCATCAGATGAGATTTACCACTTTCCTATAATTAGCGCAGGAGTTTGCACATTCCTATTCAGAAATGTTTCTTTCATGAAAAACAGAATAATGCTGTCAAGCAGCTCATTATTGATACCAGATTTTGTTTCTGTTACTGACTAAATTGATTTTGTATAGTTGATTATGTTTTTTTTTTTATAATCAGAGCCTGGTAATATAGCTATTGTATAAAATGATGCGTAAGTCAACAAAATACTACCACACTTAGTGCAACACTTTGGAGACAGAAATGTGGTGGAGAGCTGTCAGGTCATATGTAGCGCCTATGTAGGACAGTTTAACTGTAGCCGTGGGACACCACAGTCAACTCCATTCGACTGCAACTAACTCATGGCTGCAGTTATGGGCTGTGCTCTGGCATATATTTGGAAAACATTCAGGTTCCCATTTTGGGTCCCCGAGTCACAGAAGTGGGCTTGTCATTGGCTTTAATCTTTAAACTGGCTACAATTGTCTGGGCAAAAAAGTGAGTAAGTAAAACTTTCCGTTGTTTCACCAGCTACTGTTGACAAGCTTTCTGCAGAGACCGACCTGTACTGCAGAGCTGGTCAGCAAGAAAAACAGAAGGAACCTGTCCTGACATGTCCAGATGTTCAGAAAATAATTAAATATATAAAATCTGTGAAACATCCATCACAGAAGGGGATATACAGTAGAAACACTTCAGTCTGCATTGGCAAAGCCAGTATTATTCAGGCTTTTTCATTTTGGTTGTGAAATAGCTGCTGAGGTTTGCATGGTTGAAACAAACAGCTGCTCTATCTTCAGGTCACAGTTTGTCCTCACAGAGAGGCCACAAGCAACACTCATGTCGCCAAAGTAAATGGAACAGAAAGGACTATTAATGAAGCTGGAAAAAGGTTTAAAAAGCTCACTATAAAGCGGTTAAAGCACTGACTAACATCCGTCTCCTAATGACTAATATCTTTGAAGTAAAGTAAGTAATGTTACATAATGTTAAAGGTGAGTGTGAAAGCAAAGAGAAAGAGTAGGGTTAGTTACTATGCAATACAAAAACAAACACATCCTGACCGAGTTATAACAACCAATGGAACAAAACAGTTATCTGTTCACAGGACAGCACTGTTCCATGTAACAGTGGTATATAATTTAATTACAGCATAAATTTGACTAAACTGCTACAGTAATAGATAGACAAGTAATCCTCAGGATCCAATATCCTTGTATCAAAATCTGTTCATGCAAATCTCTATTCTCTTTCCCTATCTATTATACAGGTCTCTAGATGTTGCTGATGTGTGGTTCCACGGTCTAGTGACTGCGGATGTCGTCCATTGTCTGTATTGTTTGTTGGTCCATTCTTTTGTTTTGTCTCTCCTCTGTCCACTAACTCCAGCCAGTCGAGGCACATGGCTTCCTACCCAGAGCCGTTGGTTCTGCTGGGGTTTTTTTTTTCCATCAAAGGGTGTCGACCCCCCCTCCTCCCCCCCGTCACCCTACGCTTGCTCTCAGAGGTTCTCTGGGGTCTGCTCTCCTTAGAGTCTTTGAGGCCTTGAATTGTGAAGCGCCAAGAGATAATCCTGGATTATGATTGGAACTGTATCAATTGAATTGAACTGAGTTGACTTGGATCTGTTTGGGGATATTCCTTTCAGCTGTTCCTGCACTACGATGCTCATGAGAATGAATAGACAAAAGGTTCCAGTGATCATAACTTTTGTTCACCACTATGTTTCCAATCCTCATGTTCATGTGAACTTTCATGACACATTTTGTCAGCTGCCACTGTGACACTGTGGTTTAAATGTAACTGAGACTATTAGAGTGATACACCTTCTTATAGAGATGCCATTAATGCATCTAAAACTATGGAATGAAAATACATTTTTTAATAAAAAATATTCGCTCTTCCATATGAATCTGTTGGAATTCCTTTCTTTTTTGATATTTTTTGTATTCTTTCCATTTTTGTAGACAGAGCTTCTCCATTTGTTAGGAGCATCTGCTACATCACATCAAAGGACTACAAGGCAGCTATGGTGGTTTATATTAGCCTTACTTTCCATAATAGGTTTTAATATGTAAAATGCACTAATACATTCACTGTCCTTCAGTTCCCTCATGTACATTCTGCAGCAACACCTGGCTTCACTGAAACTGACATAATCATGTTATTGTGCCTTCTGAGCCTTTTTGTCTGAGATTCTCACATCCATCCATTTCATGTAGATTTGAATCATTCAGCCACTGCTGACAGGCTGTAAACACTGGTCTGTCTTTCAGCCGCAAGACAGATGAGACATGTTTGAGGCATCTTGTTTTCGGACAGAACAGACACAGCACGCCTTGTTAATCATCAATTTCAAAAAGTCATATTTTAGCCACAAGCATTTTGTATATTTCTGCTGTAAGCTAAATGGATCCCCAGTGCTGCGATGAAGTCTGTGTTTGACATGCAAAATGTCTGGTCCAGTGCTTCTGCTTGCCTGTGTTAACATATTAGTTAAGATTTCAAAAGAAGGTTTGAGGCATGTGCCAGAAAACGAGTGCCATGCTGACACTATTCTGTTTCCCCACACATGTGGTGCTAATGGGGTGTTTTTCTTTTTTACCAAAAAGTGACTCACTGTGGTCGTCTAAAAACATTCCTCAGTTACCCTCCACTTCCTGAAGGCCTTTTTTTGCTGCAGTTCAAAGTGGCTGAATTCAAATTTTTATATTTCATTGGAGAGAACTCAGGGCTTTTGTTTGTAATGTTCTGTACTTTCATTCCACTGTTTGTTCCTGTTTTCATCTCTAGTAGTTGAGTAAATTGATATAAAGCACCGCAGTAGCCATCTGTCTCTACTTAATGGGCCAACATTTAATTTAAATCACTCCGAAGGGGTGCTGTTATGTTCCAACAGTGCACTGAGTAATATTCAAATCAAAGGGGAAAGTGATGCCAGTTTTGAATAAAAGTCTCTAGAGTGGGTTCCATTTGCAGGGTAACTAGCATGCATAGATGTCTCCATATCTTGAAAATGGAAATGGAGATATTTGCATCTACTTTAATTGTAGCTTTGAGCCATAAATGATCACAGACAAGGAAAAGTATTCACCTTTTAAATCATGGCTTCTGAAAGACAAAAAGTAAATAGTAGCTTCGCATTCCAGTTTCTAGACATGCAGGGGTTACTCATCCTGTTCAGTATGTAATATTTAGAGACTTTTCGAAGTGCAGTTGTAGATGATGCTTTGTATTAATAGTGGCTGCTAAAAACACCTCAGCTCCTTATTACAGTAAATTTGATTTTTTTTTTTTGTTCTGGGACTTTTAGCTATGAAGATATGAAGTGGTTCATGGTGAAATATAGTGAATGATGGTATTGCACATTAACACCTAATTTAAAATCGAATAAAACAAAGAAGTCCATTCTGAGCTACAGTATGAAATTTAGTGGCACAATATGATGATGACCTGCATAGCTCATTAAAATTTAACACCAGCTAAACATGCCCAGCTTGTTATATACTGTACCAATGCATGTTCATGGCATTTCAACACACAAGGTGCCCATAAAGTGTCATTTTATGATACGTCAACTAATTCCACCAGATGATATGATTATGCCACAGTCATTATCTGGAGTGCCATAGATGATTCAGCCATAGATGAATGGGTTTTCACGTACTGTAGGACTGCACTTTTCAAAAAACAACCAGTGACAGCTTTAAGATGAACTACAGTACATTCTACCCCTCACTCACTGCAGAGACCATAAATCACTAATTACTGTACGTCTTCAATGTTCATAAACAACTTTGACCTTCCCATTTGACTCTCTTGCACAGCATTTGATGTACAGTAACAGTGAGTGACTCTTCAAGCACTTAAAAAGGTTGATGAATTTCTACTGGATTATGCACAATGGAAAAAAAAAAAAAAAAAACAATAAAAATAGGTGAAGACAGTGTATAGATATATATTTATTAAGATTTATATATGAATCACTCTTTAAACATCTGTGTGGACCACCTCTACTACTCTAAGTAAAAAAGAAAGTCTAAATTAGTGCTTCCCTCACATTTTTGGCTTAAGACTCCTCCCAAAAATCAGTTTCTTCTTAGGATCTTTGGAATCAAGCATCCACATAACAAAGCATTTAATGCACTCTACTATTTACATGTAAAACATAATATGATCATGACCAGTAATCACTTCAATGTGTGGTGAAGTCAAATTGTAAAAAAATAAACAACACTAGACCTCAGGACTCAGGACTATGTTTAATAGTGAAAGTAAAAGCATTTCCATGCACACAATGCAAAGGCAGCTCAAGGGATTGGGACTAAATAGGTGTGTAACCTTAAGAAAACAACTTATCAGTGAGGCTGAACAGAAAAAAACCTTCAGTTTGCTAGGGAGCATAATATTTTGTTGTTCTGCCTTTAGCTTTGATTACGACATGCATTTGCTGTGGCATTGATTCAATAAGCTTCTGCAATGTCTCAACATTTATTTACATCCAGAGGTGCATTCATTTTTTGCCAAGATCTTGAATTGATGATGGGAGAGTCGGACACTGTGCTACAGGTAAGTCTTCTCCAGCACATGAAAGGAAATGCTTTTACTTTCACAGGTCCCATGATGAAAAACACAAAATAAAGCAGTATTTTAGGTGAAAAAAGTGACAAAAATTAGGTGAAACAATAGGTGGAGAGATTTGTAACCCGAATTGCGAAAGTCGTAACCTGAAATTTTACAGGTTATGAAATTCGTAACTGGAAACTTTTGTAAGCTGGGACATAATTCTGGCAGAATTTTTTTTGTTACCCGAATTTTCGTTCGTAGAAGCATTTGTTACCCGGGGCACCACTGTAATAAAAAAACTGAACAAAATATCCACAAAAAGAATAAAGCTGAATAAATAATTCAGAATAATAAGAAATTAACAAAATAATCTACAACCATCAACAGAAATGAACAAAAGTAATGATCAAACGTGAAGAAAATTATCCACAAAATGACCAAAATTTCCACAAAATAAACAAAATAATTAATGACAACAAACACAAATGAACCAAACAATCTAGACAATGAGCAGAAAATAACAAAATTGACAGAATAAAAAATAATAACAAATTTGCAACCCAATAAAAAGTCTCCACAACCACATTTGGTCCCAACAGTAAGTTTGGGATAGCTTGTTCTTTTCAGTGGATATCAATTGGAATCTGAGCCATGGGTTCCAGACCTTTATACAGTACTAGATCAAACACGTCAGCTGACTATTCAGTCCTTAATGAGTTTCAGGACAGCGAGTGAATGGACAAATGCATCCCAGACCAGCTGGCTGACTGGATAGAAAAGCATGCTCAGAGCTGTCCTCATGTGATTGGATTTGATTAGATTTTCCGGGGCAGATGTTAATGAACAGGGCTATATATGCAGCATAAAACAGGACACAAACCTAGTCTCCCTTGTGACGGCTCCTCCTATTAAGGGTTTTACACACTACTTAACATCACCTGACGCATGTCATCAATTTCCAACATCTATGGATTTAAAAGGACTTGTGCTGGTGTACACATTGAAAACTGACACTACAGATGTACCCGGTGTTGAAAACAGACATACAGAGAGGTCATGACCAAGTGGTAATACGCTGACGTGACAACAGGGTTAGTAGCATAATTATGAATGTTATATTCTTTTCCTGTAATTAAATCCCCTAAATCCCTGTATATTTTACACTCTGCCCCTTTAAATTGTGACTCATCTCTGAATTTGAACTCTGGTGTCCTAACTTGATTAGTTGCAAAAGTAACCTTAAGATGTCTGGCACGGTGAGCTTTAAGTCTTTAACTCCAAGACATAAAATACGGCACTCATTGCTGTGATCAAGTTACAGCTAAGGAGATGACCTTTGAAAAAAAATGCAGCCTCATAAATGCTTACAGGAAAAGATCAGCGAAGAAATATAAATGATCTGAACTTAGAACTAAGCACCATTAGCCCCAATGTGAAATGAGGCTGAGCTAACATACTGCTATAAACATCTATGTTAACTTATTTAAGCTTTATTTGAACTCAAAGCTTGTATAACATCCAGTTTACAATGCTCGCTTTTCTTTAAAACATGCGGATGTTTTTGTAGAAGTGAAACGGGTTCTACGGTGCTCAGACCACAAAAGGGTGAAGAAAAGGTGAGAGAAAAAGTAAAGCTGGCTCTCTGGTGTCAGGATGGCACATGCACGTTTTATGGTGGAATATTTAGCCTCTTTCTGTGCTACCCGTCTCCTGGTTATGCTCTCAGGTTACCAGCGATCCATTGGAATGCTAACTGTAAGTGAAACCGTTGACAGCCTGTAACACTGACTGACAGACCGGAAAGATGGCGCACCAAAGGTTGGGTGGATTTGCAGTGGGACTAATTTTACCCATGGATGACCAAAGATAAATAGATTGCAGAGTGCACCTGTGTTTGCATCTTAGTAAAGTTTGTAAGAAACGGGCCGGGTCAGGTGATCCTTTCACCTTTCACACAAACAACCCTGTTGACTACAGCTGGAGAGGAGAGAGCTTGTAATGTTTTTTATTGATGTAACAGATCACCAACTGCCCTCGGTGGGATTGAGCCGTGCCCGGATCGCTCTGCAGAGAGTGGCGGCCTCAGCTGCTCTCCATCATAAAGACCGTCCTCTGGGTATCTAGCTGCCCTGTAGGACGCCCCCTTTGGGTATGAGACAGTGCAGCTGTGATGGAAGGTTAAGTGTTTTCCCTTATACCCCATAATCTCCCATGTGAATCTCTGGTGTCAAGTTCTGCAAGCACAAAAACAGACAGAGGACTGTAAATGACACCGTGTAACCTGAGTTTGCATTGTAGCATTAGGTGTTTCCATCCAGTTGTTTGCACATTTTTAATTTACATGTACTGTAAGTCAAAATCACATGAAGAGGAAGGAAGAGATGAATACAAGATAAAAACAAAAAAGTGCAATTGATTATGCAAATAAATAATGAATGAATGTAACTGTGTACATTTGTAGTTTTATACTGCAAAGTTCCTTAATACAAACATGAATAATTTCAATCAAACGGCCAACTATTCTTAGGTAATCTCTTTATTCAGTTTTGTGTTTTGTAAGGTTACTTTCAGCTTGACCTTTGACAGACAGAATCTAATTAGGACAACCTTGACTCAAAAAGAATACAGTGATGCTCCGCTTAACGAATTTAACGTTCTATGATCGAATCATTTGTTAACTGGAGCGACTTTTTCCATAGGAATACAATACATGTAAAACCAATTAATCCGTTCTGGACCCATGACAAACTCCCACATAAAGTACAGTATGTATTACACACCTGTACAGGCACGTTTATTCATTATTATTATTTGAAAAGGAAGTTATGTTAATTATCTGAAACAGAATGCATGAAATTAGTTCTAAAAAGGATTTTGAATGTATTCTTGGCTTATGACTCGGTTGTGTGTCAGTGGACACTGCACACGTCCATAACTTGAAACACAACTCCAGAAACCGGAGCTGCCAGGTCTAAGCACAGCTCCAGCGTGTTTATGGCTACTGTTGTTAGCTATAGCTAACAACATAGCAGGCTCCGGAATGGAGTTAGCTTATGATGGCAGAGGCTTGGACACACAGGACCATGCTGTTGGATTCTGCATTGAGGAGTTGAGCTGATTCATAGATGCCGATGGTGAGGCAGGCTTGTTTCTGAGCTGTGTCTTGTTTCACAGCCAGCTAGCCAGTGGCCGGAGGAAGACGCTAGCCGGCACTAGCCGGAGGCTGGAGGGAGCCGCAAGCCGGCGCTAGCCACTAGCTGGTGCTAGCCACTAGCCAGCGCTAGCCACTAGCCAATATTTTAAGTCAAAAAAGGCTCAGGTTCGTGTTTACACTCGGTTGGAAGGACCTGGATGTTTACATTCCGCTGAGAATGTGAGAGCGCGTGCACTTCTCGGTCAAGACCCGGAAGTGACGCATACATGACCTGGGCGTAGACGCGTCTGACTTCTTTCGTTGAGCAACTTCTTTTGTTATCTGGGTCAAATTTTTTGCCGATTTTTTCTTCGGTATCCGAATTTTTCATTGTCGGAAGCATTCGTTAAACAGAATCCCATTGTATTTTAACTCACGTTTTCAACCCTTGTATTTTTTAACTGTAGGATGTTTTTAATTGTGGCTTTTAAACTTTTACATCATTTTCAACAAATTACTAAATGTGATTAATTAATAATGTAATTAATATGAGTCAGGAAGGGCATCCGACATAAAAACCCTATGCCAGATCAAACATGCGAATCATTGGAATTTCGCTGTGGCGACCCCTGTGGGGCGCAGCCGAAGGAAGAAGAAGAAAAAGTAATTAATATGAAATCCTTAACTTTTCACATCTGCAAGTAATGCAAATACTGCAATTATGCCAATTATGCAATTATGAGCTCAATGAAACTTAAGGGAACATTAAGGCAAATTAAGCCCATTAAATTGCACTTAATAGCTTAATAGTCAAGCGAAATTACACAGAAAACCATCATAAACACTGCAACTACTCATGTAAATCATGTAAGCCACGTGTACTGTAACTGGGCGACCGACCTGCTGGCTAAGTTAAGTTTAGCAACATTAGCAGCGACATTAGCATCACAACCATTTTAAAGTACAACAAAACCCTCCCCCCAGACAGTCTCTCTCAAAGCTCGCCGTCTTACAGGCTGACTCTCCACCTCGGCACAGGCTCGCCACAGGCAGGCTAGTTAGATATCTTCTTAAAACTTTGTTTCTCCATCTCTCACTTTACAGTATGTTGGCCGCCCAGCTGATGCTGTGGGACACCGTGTCGGTTTTTATGGTCTGTGCTGCACATGCTCTGCATTGATGGTTCCTTCCGACTGAGCGGATCTGTGATTTTGCTTTGTTTTTCCCTGTTTGACTTCACAGTTGTCATTAGAAAAGCTGAGGCAGCAGGAACTCATGAATCGTAAATGAGGATAAAATGTCCTGAATTCACACATTTATTTCATAACACACCTGTTCATGCACAGGCCTGAAGATCATTCAGGGATGAGCCCACACTTTTTCTGGATGTTATTTATACCGTATAGACCAGTGATTCTCAACTGGTGGGTCGCAACCATAGTCTGTAGACACTGCCTGGCCAAAAAAAAAAGTCACCACCTGGATTTAACTAAGCAAATCGGTACGAGCCTCCCATTGGATCATTTCTGCATGGGTGATTATGTTTCAGCTGGCAACTTTTACTTTTACTTTCACTATTAAACATAGTCCTGAGTTCTACTGTGGTTTTTTTTACAATTTGATTTCACCACACATTTAAGTAATTACCGGTCATGATCATTCAAAATTTTTTTCCAACCACATTTTTTCGTTGAAGATGATGGTTCGCCACTATCCTTATATCACTTGTTGCCAGCTGAAAC
>JAQQAE010018112.1:0-11281 GCA_029823295.1 Pseudamia nigra
AGAGATAAAGCTGTGTGTCATCAGCATAACAATGAAAACCTAGGCCATGCTTTCTTATGATGTCACCTAAAGGCAGCGTGTAAAGTGTAAAAAGTATTGGTCCTAGTACTGAACCTTGCGGAACGCCATAGTCAACTTTGACATCGTAATGACTCATGACAAAGATGTATTCATTTAGTATTTTCAGAGAGAAGTCAAATGTAAGTGTATGGGAGTCAAGGCTTCTTGGAGCCCGTTGAACGGTGCCCCAGTGCCCAATGGCAGTATTGCAACTTTAAGTTACTTCCGCATTGGCCTCACTGAACAGCCCCGGTCATTGCCCAATGATTTAAAGGTAATTTCAGCTAAATGACACTTTGCATGACAGAATAAAGATACAGCAGTAGTGACTAACCCTACAGTCTAAAAATATCTGAACTGTCTCTGGTGTAACTGATGCTACTATGGAAGCATTTAGCTTTTAGCTTCTCAGTAAGGTAAAACAGTATTTATATGATGTGTTGTTTTTCATCCATGTTATTGAAGCCCAGTCATGTCAATGTAGGCTATT
This sequence comes from Pseudamia nigra, assembly GCA_029823295.1. Taxonomy (NCBI): domain Eukaryota; kingdom Metazoa; phylum Chordata; class Actinopteri; order Kurtiformes; family Apogonidae; genus Pseudamia; species Pseudamia nigra. Next base: position 551 of record JAQQAE010018112.1, read on the forward strand.
GTAGCTTTGTTTTGTTTTGTCTTCCTAATTATCAGAATATTGGCACAAAAAAATGCTCATTCATGTTTTCCATTCATCACTGTTATGCTAATCTAATGTTACGAGCTTTTCCAAACAACATTTTGTTTTGCAGAATAAGTTTTACTCTTACTCAGTTACATCTGTGATAAAAATGTGCATTTGTATGAGGTTACGTTTGCTTTCAGACATCAACAGCAACCAACCCACAATCTACTGCTGCTAAATGAGATAAACTGAATACAAGAACCAACAAAATGAGCAAATCAACTCACTAATCTAACAAAAATGAATAATAACGAGTACGGAAATGAGCACAGTAAGGACAAATGAACAACATAATCAACATATCGAACAAAATGAAGAAATGATCAAATGCATTAACAAAAATGAGCAATCTAATCAACAAAACTGAACCAACATATCAACAAAAGAAGGAGGAAAAAAATGAAATAAATAAGCAAAAAAATGAGCAAATCAACTGAATAATTGATTAAATTAACAAAAATGAATAATAGGTGAATTTAACACAATAAGCACAAATTAATAACACAATCAAATACATTACCAAAAATAAATCTTCTAATCAACACGGGTAAAAAAAATAGCAAAATAGCCATCAAATGAGCAAAAATGAATGAATGAATGAATGAATAAATGAATCTTTTTATGTCAAATAGATTAAAAAAATTCATTTATTCATTCATTTTTGCTCGTTTGATGGCTATTTTGCAATTTTTTTTTTGCAAAATCAACAAAATAAGCAGGGAAATTAGCACAGCTTGAGCTGACTTATCAAGGTTCTTGACGTGGGAAAGTAAATCGTTTACCATCATGTAGTTTTGTGTTTACCTGGTTCAAGATATGTGACTTTATTAAAGACAATTAATGTTCACTTTAAACGATGAATTTATTACTACTGTATTGCTTTTGGCTCAATAACCTTTTGGAACACAATATAGCAGACTATAATGAATTCCACATGATGAATTTACTAATTAATACATTTATATTCTTACTCAAGTACTGTACTTATTTGTAGAAGTATTTCTCCTTCTTCATTATATTTATGAAGTAACAATACTTTTACTTGAGTATTGTTTAATTGAGGAGCTGAAACCTGAAACCCACTGACACTTTTTACCAGTGGAACTGAAGCAAAACACTGGTGTTTTACATCTACTGGTAATTATTACTTTGTTTCTTGTATTAAATCAATGAATACTGTATCCTTATTGGTTCACAATGTAGGCTTAGTTGTTCCCTGATATGCTTCTGTTACACTTGTTTAATTATATATTTTAAGTTTTCTACCTATACTAAGAACTATTTTGTAAATGTTTTAAATTTTCAGCATTTTCTCTCATAATTTTCATGCACACTGAAAATGTGAATAAAAATGGCAGGATGAAAAGGCACCTAGTAAATGATGCTGGCCTCTTCTATTTGTATCTTTATTATTCAGCCGACAGTGTGGGTATGTTATGCAGGTAGCATCATGTTTTTAACAAAACATAGTTGCTGTTGTGTTTATATGCATCAGTTTAGTTGTATATGAGCAGAATTTCTGTCAGTTGTTGTTACATTGTGTCTCCATGCCCTTTAAGGTGAGCAGGTCAAGACATTAGTTCACACAGAGGAGGAAACCGCTGCTGTTGTTTCATTAGAAGCCAGAGCGGTTTGTGTGATGCTGTATTTATGTTGAGCACAAACATACAGCACATGCGCAGCAGCATCCATACAATAAAAGAGCTCAAACACAAACCAAACAGCTTCCTCTCCTTTATACAAACACTTCGACCTGCACATAAAGACAGTAGAAACACACACACACATACATAGAGCCTCCCCTCACTTGTTTGGCCTCCCTCAGGACCCATAGGCGTTGTCGGAGCCCGGCGATCTCCCCTGGCACTGCGGTTCACCAGGTGTTGTCTGCAACAGGCAATTAGTAGAATAGGTGTAGCTGTCAATCAGCCGGCTGGAAGATTAGCTGCTTGGCCGTAATTAGCGGGTTAGAGGCTTCTTGGCCCAGAGGATAAAGGCTTTGCCAATAATGGGCCCTGGGGTATTAATTACTGAAGGTCGAAGCTGCCGAAAAGGCCAGGATCTTAGCAGCAGCGCACGTAAGATGATTGTTTAAATTTCAAAAATAATACTGGTCTGACAGTTGTTGGAGTCCCGCGGGGCGGCGGGTACAAGGTAGCCGAGGTAATTAGTTTGAAGAGGGAAAGGGCATGGTTACAGGCATGTTTGTGAAGAGCAGGAGGAGGGGGAAGCGAAGGGGAGGAAATATAAATGTGAGGATGGAGAGAGGAAAGGAGAAGGTGGGAAACAGAGAAATGTGAGAAATAAAAACAGAAGAGGAGGAGGGAAGAGGAAGGGAGGGTTTATAAAAGAGAAATCCAAAGAGACAAAACAACAAGAGTGAGAAAATATAAAATGTGAGCAGAAGGACAGGGGGAAAAAGAAGGAGGGGAGGAAGTGGAAAAAATACGAAGTGGAGAAGGAAAAACATGAAGAAGAGGAGGAGGGATAAGAAAGACATGAATCCGAAGAGAATAAGCAAAAACAAAAAAAGAGCAGGGGAAAGAAGGAAGAGAGGAAGGATATAAATATCATGCAAAATTAAAACAAAAGGGAAAAAGAAAGAGCGATGTTAGGAAGAGAAGTATGAGTGGAAAAGGAGGGAGGGGTGAATGTAAATCAGAGGATGGGCAGAAAGAGGAGGGGAAAAGATGGACGAAACATGTGAGGAGAAATATGATAATATACAAATAAGGAAACTAAAACCTTGTAAATATAGTATGAAACCAGAAAAAGGATAACCAGTGATTTTAGATATCTCCTTACATTTTCAAAATAGCTTGATTTGATGGAAATTAATCACTACTTTAATTATTTTTATTCTGTTGCATTGCACTCCATCACACCATGGACAGCCTGTACCAGGGGTCAGAAACATTTACAATCCTGTCCAAAGAGTCATCTTTGGGCAAGAAAAAAAATAGAGCCACAACAAATATTCCAGCCCTTTATGTATCATATGACATATAATAGATGGTTAGGTGGCAACATGTTGACTCCAACTTGGTTATTATTTTAATATTTTGTACATTTTTTAAATTATTTTGGTCATTTTTGTCAATTTTTTTATTAGTTTGTTGATTTCCTTGATATGCCTGATTTTGTTAAATAACTCAATTATTTAGTTAGGTTTTTGTTTACTCTTGTTCATTTATTGAATAATTTAATACATTTAATACATTACAAGTTTATTTAATTTTTTTCCTTGTTCAATTTACTTGACTATTTTGTTCATTTTGTTGGTTATTTGTAGATTATTCCATTGATTTTGTTGAATATTTTGTTTTTTTAACCATTTTTCATCCAGTTGATTTCTTATTTTTTTATTCGATGTAAATTTTCCTGATTATATTGCGCAGGTTTGTTTTAATCTTGTAAGGTTATAATATAATTATAATGTCCTTCATAATTTTGGGCTCATTTTTATTCCTTAAATAATTATTTGTTGATTTAGTGTTATTTTGTTCATTTTGATTTAAAGCATCAAATGTGGCCCTGAAGCCACAGGTTGCAAACTGCTGATAGGCTGATAGAAAAGAATAGCTCAGTTTGTCCAGTGGTGCATATCTCAGATCATACAGTAAATGCAACAAGATGAAAGGAACTCAAAAAACAAACCCAATGTGAAAAATAATGAAAAAATGACAAAAGAGAAAAAAAACAAGATGAGAAGTATGTAAAAGACAAAATGATGAAAATTATGTAAAAACGGGAGATGACCTAAAACAAGACGATGAAACATAAAAAAAACTAAACCTTCATAAAATGTTTATCAACGCATTCAGCCAAGTTTCATCTTCAGACAGGAAGTGGAACGACCTGAGTGATATGAGGTACTGATATCGTGTTCAGTTTCTGTCAGATGTTGTGGACAGCTTGCCCTTTGTCTCAGGATGTGGTGTTGTACTAGTGGGACTGAAGGTCTTTTTGAGGGCCTCATCTTTATTTTAAGTGATTTATGTTCTCGATCTTTAAAACAGGATTTAATGTCAAACACCAGTCAAAACCAAACCTGTCGCGCTATCACTATATTTCCAGTGCATAATTTCTTTCATTTGAGACAACTGGCCCAGGTGAAACCATTTCTTTCTTGGCAACATTCTGAGACAGTTATCCATGCCTTTGTCACCACTCGGCTGGATTACTGCAATGCCCTATTTTTGTGTTAGCCAGGTTTCTCTCTCGCGTCTTCAGCTGGTGCAAAATGCTGCTGCACATCTTTTAACTGGAGCACGAAAAACAGAGCACATTTCACCTATTTTAGCTGCACTCCACTGGCTGCCTGTCCATTCCAGAGTTCATTTTAAGATTCTGTTATTTGTTTTTAAGGCCCCACCCTACCTCACAGAGCTGCTTCATGTCCACACCCCTGGATGCTCTCTCAGGTTTCTGGATGTCCCAAGGACAAAGCGAAAGCTCAGAGGTGATCAGGCCTTTGTGGTTGCGGGACCTAGATTGTGGAACTCTTTGCCTTTAAATGTCAGGCAAAACCTTGTCCCTCTCTACATTTAAGTCCCTTTTAAAGACCCACCTGTACTCCCTGGCATTTTACCCCAGTACGCAGAGTTTCATTTTTATTGGTTTATTATATTTTTTAAGGTGTTGTAATATTTTATGTATATTATTGCTTTTATTGTTTTATTGCTGTTTGTCATTTTAAATTATGTTTTTATGTGTTTTATATTTCTAACTTGTACTCTTTGTAAGGTTTTGCTAATGTGGTCCAAATGTACAGCACTTTGGCCTGTTTGGAATTTAAAGGGCTTTATAAATAAAGTTGGTAAAGTTGGTATGGCATTCTTGGATTTGTAAACATCATTACTGTGGTTAGCGAAACATCTTTAAAAATGTATTTTATTTTGGCCAATTCCAAATTCATCTCACCTTTCAAACCATATCAATTTGTAATATTTGAAATTTCAGATGCTGTAAAGTCCTTGTTGTGTCTCTCCTCCAGCCTCGATCTTGACTCAGGCTCGTCGTGTCTTCGTCTTGGTCTCAGCTTCATCTCAGCCACTCAAAGTCTTGGTTTTGTCTCAACCTCGATGCATTCTGGTCTCAGTCATGACTTGGTCTTGGTTTAGGTTGTTTATTCTACAACACTACCTGAACATATTAAACAGTTGAATGAAAACGCCACTTTGTGAAAGAAGCACTGCGATAAAGGGAAACATATAATATGCAGCAAGCAGCAGACACATTCAAAATTTCTGGTGAGTAGTAATCATTTTGAATCGTGGAGCAGACACAAACCAAAAGACTCATTCAGTCCCTGGTGTTTGTCCACAAATCACCATGTCCTTAAGCAAGACACTGAATCCCATGATGTTGTAGAGTCTGCTTTACTGCTGTGTGGTTGTTTGTGAGCACAAATAAGTGAATGTGATGTGAATGCTGTCCCGTTAATACACACTACTATTGTACATTTGGTAATGTGTGTGAATGTGATTTGTCCTTGGAGGCGGTAGATGGTGTAGCTCATGGATGTAGTGCATGACTTAAATAGTGCTCCACTTTGTGCTTCCTGTAGTATAAACCCATGTATTCTGTTATTGATTGGGTCAATAACCTTAGAGGTTAGGTTAACTGCTCGTCACACTGATTTTCCTCTTCTTTGGTGTGTCTTCTGTTGGTCTGCTTCTGTAAAACTCCACCAGGAGACTCAGACTCTGAGGACTCAAGCCAAGCTGTAAAACAGTAAAACAATCCCTAACATATATTTTCTTTTGCACTGTCTCCGTCTGAACTGTAAACTGTGTGGCTGGGAGGGAAAATCAGCAGTTCACCTGCATAAATACATCAGCAGGTGATGTTGTTTTATGGTTTGTATCATCTGACTTTACTGTTGCTCACCTGATATTTCCCAGCAGCTCTGAATGAAACTGCAGCTGGAAGAAAAACTCGTCTTCACTGACAGATACTCACATCTAGTGTGGAGTAAATCAAACATGGCAAAAGTCCACATGTTGCATATAAAGCCAGGGGAGTTAGGCATTGGCACGCCTGTCCTTCTGTTGACATATTGTTTCTGGAGCACAAATGAAAAATCACAATTTTCTCACCAAACCTGCTATAGTTTGTCAGTTATGTGTTGGCCTGTGTGTCATCCATCTTTGTTATTCTTCATGCTGTTGTTAGAAGTGAACTACAGTGGTACCACGCCATACGAACGCTTCCCCCCTACGAAATCTTCGTTGTACAAAAAAAATTTTGGCCAAAACTGCATCCCACTGACCGCAAAAAGCATCGTGCTGCAGTGGGGTACAGTAGCTCAACAGCTGGAAGTGAACTATTGCCCACCTGGAAGTGATGTCAACAGTCAACACAATAACATTTTGATACAGCTGAATGCTAACTGCTTGTAGCTCAATGTCCCTGCTACAGAGCTGCTCATTAACAGTGCTGTGGCTTGGGTGACACCATCTGTTGTTTTCAAACACTGCCAGTCCCCCCCACCTTTCCTCTTCACGCTCTCTGCCACTGTCCGGTCCACACGGATGAAGATGAATCCATCCAAGGTGACCCGCAGGCCCGGCATTGTGTTGTTAGCTCCGGAGCTAATAACACAGCTCCAGAGTTAACAGTGGCTGACTGTGATTGCTGTTTTGCTAACCAAGAGGGACCTAACAACACAAAGCCATTGCTTGGCATGCTTACGGCTACTGTTCTTAGCTATCAACACAGCTCTGTGTTGATAACTAAGAATGCTGCCATAAGCCTACTGTGGCTACACTAAATCGGCCAGTGGCTGACCAATTTAGCTTTGTCACAGCCACAGTAGGCTACTAAGCCACAAACACTGCTTTGCTTCATCCACACCGAGCTAACAGATGCCAACAATGTCACATCAACTCGAACAGTCCACAACTCATTTTCCCACACCCCGCCAACATACACAGTATTGACATAAACAGTAATGCAAAGACAAAAAAGAACCACATTCAAACGCCAACTAGCTAGCTTAGTCACTAAGTCAACTCACACTGCCTTGCTTCGCTAACACCAAGCTAACTAGCTGTTAGCACCGCCACACCGACTCAAAACAAATCACATTATTTTCACACACCGAAGCACACAAAACACTTGCTAACACTACGTTTCATGTCCCAGTCAAACGTCCCAGAAGTTAGGGTCATTCACTCTTGATTCTAAGATCCCAGACGAGTCCTCAATTGTTACGAGTTTACCCTCTCTGTTACCTTACGATTGCTATGATTCCATTCCCGGACACCAAGGCCAGGCCTGGCTCCCAGTGAGCTGAGACACACAGCATCAGCCATTTCATAAGTCAAGGTACTGTAAGAAGACATTATAAATCATTTTTGTAACTAATTTCATGCATTCCTTTCCATACAATTAACATAACTTCCTTTTCATATAATAATAATGAATAAATGTGCGCATATGGGTGTGTAATATATAGAAGTTTTCTTGGGTCCTGGAACGGATTAATATTAAATTACATTTATTCCTATGGGGAAAACCGCTCAGCATTATGAAATTTTCGCCGTACGAGGGTCACGCCAGAAAGGATTAATTTCTTACGCCGAGGTACCACTGTACTTGAAAAACCACTTGATTATAACTAAGCTAATATTAATTTAAGTAACACTTTTTGATTTTGTGCAAGTTGGGATGCCATGATTTTGTTTGAAAGCTGCAATTAATTCAGCCATAAACAGTAGTTCTCCACAAATGTATTAGTTCAGCTTGACTTTACCTGTGTCTCCATTACATAATATAGTGTATGTTAGTATGGTATGCACTGTTGTAATGACATCTTTTTTGAAGCTCCAAGCAGCCACGGAAAAGTTATTCTTTGTAGACGGACAAGTTGCCTACTTGAATCCATCCTGTCAACTTTTAGGATAAAGGGTGCTACTTATTGATGGGGGATGTTGCTGCTTCTAAGAAGAAAATGTGCAATTACTCAAAAGTGTTTGAACCAATTTACTTGAAACTTGACCACTATGAGGACCCCACCCTCTACAGCTTTTGGAGCAGATGGTGCTATTGCTTGCAAAGAAATGACATGATAGCTTGACAGTATTTCTATTAACCTTTAGAGACCAAGCTTAAAATCATCGGACCCAGGCTGATTTTGTCTATGAAAAAGTTAACCCGGGTTAGGTAGCCTCGCTTGGCAACCTGGATCAAGAGGTGGATCCGACCCAAGTTGATTGCAATGTGAAAGGCAGCAACCTAGGTTGCTAACAGTTGGGCAGAGAGATCAAGAGAGGGTCTGCCTGTAAACAGATTATCAATAACCTGAGGGCACTGAAAAACAGCACACAAAGATCCACAACCACAACAAGAACAGGAGTGGTGTTGGGCAAATGCACTGGCCATACTATGAGCTATGTCACAGAATTTTCAGACACAGCTTTCACCAAACCTGTGCAGTCCTCCTCCAGTTGTGCCACACAGGCCAGAAAAGAAACGCCATTGCTGTAACATGTTGTCTGTCCCTGAAGATGACTTGTTGTCCGCCCGCCCATTTTTAGCCCCTAAGTTCATTAGTATGCATTGACCTGATTCCATCCTGGGTTGACTGGCTAGGTATGAAGTGACAAAGGCAGGATCCTGGTTGTTGGTCTGAAAGTGGTATTTATCGCCATCCTATCAGGTCTTGGGAAAGGTGGCATTACTGCTTGTAACAACACATACAATTAAACTGCAAAACTCCAACGAAAAACTTAAAAATTCTGAAGGGTATTATTTGTGCTGCAACTGTTCACAAACGCACACATATATTCACACAAAGCAGTGTCAAATATGATACAGACGTGATGACATATTATACAAACATACAGCCGCCAACAAAGAGGAACAGAAAGTAAAATCAAATCATTAAAACATATTTAATAATAAATAAATAACAAGAAAACTTGCTTTTGTCCAGCTCCTCAGTGATGGGGTTTCTCTGCTGGGTCTCCCCCTCCTCACCTCCTCCTCTTCCTCCCCTCATGCTGGACATACTGTAAATCTCGTCTCATGTAAAACTCTGCACCTGTGGCCCCCGGCCGTGCCCGATCCAAAGGCCACAATAAACATGTCAGTTGAACCCACCTCCTCGATCAGCCCCCATAAATCAACATAAAACACAGCAGCAGTGCATGCTGGGAGCGGGATGGGGGGTATTAATGTGTGTGTGTTTGTGTGTGTGTGTGTGTGGGGGTGTGTGTGTGTGTGTGTGCGTGCGTGGCAGGGCATCCTTCATAATGGACACTTTGACATATGTATTTAAAATAACAGATGATGAAGCTGTGAGCTTTGTGTCATTAAATGTGAGGCTCGTTAGTCTCCTCATCCATCTCATTACGTGTGTTTATTAGTCACAACCCAAGAAACATGATCAAAGATGAATTCTACAACTTAAAAAAACAAAGTTGATTGCAGTTTTCAGCAGTACTCACAAGTATTTGTACCTCATGACTTTACTTCGACGGCTGCACAAACACACGGTGACGCTGTTATCGTCAGCTTTCTGTCTTGTTTTTTTTTTCATTTCTATGGAAGTTTTCTGTTTTTTTCCCTTCATTTTATTATTATTATTGTGAGTTTTTTTTTAATCATTCATATTTAATGCTAGTACCTACACAATTTTTATTCAGTTTTAAATGTTTTAATCCTATTTGTCAGTTTTCTTGGTTATATTGTATGGTAATTTGATGATGTTGATCTTTCTCATTAACTTTGTTGATTTTGTTGATCAATTTTATTGCATAACTTTGATCATTTTTGTTCCTTTTGTTGAATTTAGTTGGATTTTTGGGGGCATTTTGATCATTTTTGCTAATTTACTTGATCATCTGGTTGATTTTGTTGTGCTTTTGTTGCTGCTTTTTTCAATTTTGTTGGTTATATTTAACATTTTTGTTCATTTTTACTCACTTTTATTGATTATTTTGGTCAATTTGTTTGATCGTGTTACGATTCGGTTTTGTATTAGTTGGTTATGTTGAACATTTTTGTGAATGTATGTCATTATTTTGATTATTAGTTTTCAGTTTATTGGTTAAATTGCACATTTTTATTAATTTACATGTTTTTTTTTTTTTACTTTTGCTGGTTTGTTGTGTATTTTATTCATTTTTAATTATTTTTTATTTTGTCTGTTTCATTCTTTTTTTGTGAATTTACTAGATTATTTTGTGAATTTTGAATATGTCGGTTCTGTATCTAGCTGTAAAAGTATTCTCTAACGGGAAATATGACTCGTGTACATGTAACTGAGTGTGTGTACTCGAGTACTGCCGTAGCCCTCCTCGGCCCAGCAGGGGGTCGGGGTCACGGCTGAGTGTGAGGTTAACGGGCTTTTGAACGGTGCCGGTATCATGTGATCACACAGCAGCAGATTCAGTGTGAGTCAGTGCATCAACACACACACACACACACACACTGTGAGCAGCTGCAGCGGCTTTTGTTTGGTGTTTGTCAGAAGAAGCTCATCGTCGAAGCACGATCACCGGACTCGAGTTTTAAGGCATCGTTCGCAGAAATGACATCATCGTTCAAAAATATGACACGTCACACCTTCTTTTTAGGATGGTGATATTTGATACGTTGGTGATATTTGATACGATGGTGATATTTGATACGTTGGTGATATTTGATACGATGGTG
>JAQQAE010018113.1:0-11281 GCA_029823295.1 Pseudamia nigra
TTTGTCAGATTCAAGTTATTTCTGTGACCATTGTGGGTTTTTCTGTCATTAACAGAGGGGACCAACAATTTCATCCACGTCTGTATTTGGTCAGTTATTGCTACCTGTCTGTCCATAATCCCTCCATGCAGTGATCTAATTCAAAAACAAACAAAGATATGCATTATTATCAGTTTAAATAATGGGTTTGCATCTCTGTCACATGCAATTCTAGTTTCAAAGGATCCACTGTAGCTGAATATCAGCAATAATATGATGAAATTAATTCTTTGACTCTGATGACAGATGACCCAGGGGCTCTGATCCAGAGGGATGCCCAGCCTCCTCTGCTGGTTGTTGACCATCACACTGCCTACTTTTCTAGCTCAAAGCAGCGAGCATCCAGCCAGGACCCCTCCACCTTTAGCGCCACCTCAGAGAACCTGTCAGGGCCCATGTTTGACTCCTTGGGGCTGTCATCCAGACCAGGAACCATCCCTTCTCCCAGCCCCAGAATTGAAATTACTCCTTCGGGTGACTCTCTGAGCTCTCAGACCCACGATCAGAGCTCAGTCTCCAAAGCCTACAGGGAGTGTGTGAGTCCTGCCAGCAGTAACTCATCCACTGGCTGGCCAGCAGAAGCCTACTCTCCCCTGGCATCACCCTGCATCTCCCCCTCAAATGGTGCTGGATGCAGCATGGGGTTGTCTGCTTTAGACCTCTGCCCCGGCCTCCAGAGCATCCACACTTCCTCGGCTCACTCCTCTCCAGGAGGCTCACCCCACAGCAGCACCACAGACGATGCCTTTCTCCATGCGCACCAACGCATGGCCTCTCCCCGCTCACACCAACGCTCCCGTTCTGCCTCTCCGCAAGGTAAACGCACCTACGATCAGGTCCACACTTGTCAGGGGGCCACTCCCGTCAAGCAGCGCTCCCGGAGCCCCAGCCCCATCCCTTCACCTCATGAACAGCAGGGTTCCTACTACATCCACCAGTACCAGGCCCAAGCAGAGTTCCAGCCCCTAACTCAGACCTCATCCCCCGCCCTGAAGGAGATGCTGGGCAGCCTCAGTGCCAGTCCCATTGTTTCCACAGTGGCTCACAGGCAGGTCCAGAGAACGGACTGTGTTTATGGAGACGGCTACGACTGGGCCTTTGAGCCAGAGAGGACAGGCAGACCTGTAGCTGAGGTCAAGTCTGAGACCTTCTATCTACGAGCCGCGTGGCCTCGTCCTCATCCAGCTCATCATGGAACATTTGGGTGTGTTGATTGTCTTTTCTTAAACAATTTGTACTTCTAGTAGATGATGGCTGATAATACCATCATGCAGACAAACATTGCAGAGAATGAGTATTTCAAGAAACATTTCACAACACTGAAATGAAAAAAGAATGTCTAGTGATTATTGATAATCCTTCTAGAACAATTTGAAAACCATATATATTCTTCATTGCTCAGCTTAAGTCATTTCAGCTCAATATTGTTATTCTATATTTTGATTCCAACAACTGTAAATGTATGCTGCCTGTCCAAAAATAGTTACACTTCGTCACACTGTGGCATCCTTCAATGCCATAAGTTTTATTTTATTTATAACATTTACTGATGGAGTGCCAGCACATGGCTTACAGTTTTTTCCATCACATCCAAAAGATTCTCACTTTGGTGCCGGTGTGAATTCTGTGGAGGCCAATCCATGCATGACTCATGTTTCTGAACCACTCGAGCTGTCTGATCGTTTTGGGGTATGCTCCTCCTCCCTGCATTAGTTGGGGTTAAATAATTTGTTTCAGCTGAAAGATTAATCACTGCAATAATTATCCAATGGAAGGTGCATATATTTCACTTAAACCCAGCAGATGACATGTTTTTGGACATGTACGTAGTATATAGTGGTTTCACATGGCAGCTGTCCATCTCCTTGACTGCTTATAATCTCTTTTGTTTGCCTTGCAGTTTTCCAGTGGCCCCTCTTCCCTCTTTAGAGTGGCCTTTACCCTGCCAGTCTGGCCAGTATGAGCTCCTGATCCAGCAGCAACCCAGGTCTCACCACAGAGCTCACTATGAGACAGAGGGCAGCCGCGGAGCCATCAAAACACCTAATGGAGGGCATCCGCAAGTTCAGGTGGTTCATACCTGGAAGCTTTCAAGTGTGTGTGTGTGTGGGGGGGGGTGCAAGAAAGGGAAGCATGGCAGGAAAACCAGATGTACATTTGTGTAATACACCTTCGGAGAGTTTACAGGCAGTTTGAGCACATTAAAGTTAATATTTAAAGGTGCAGTGTACCACCCCAAATCAGCGTTTGCTTTTGAGTGAGAATTACTGTCAGTGTTGGGATGAATGAGCAGATTTTGAGACATGTATGAAGAGTTTTGGTGGTTTGAGTAGGTTTTGCAGGTGAGATGAACTGTTTGGCCACGATGCAGCCTATGTATGTGATGAGTTTGGAAAAAGTAACTTCAGCAATGACCGATGTGTTTCAGCAACTGAAAAAAACTGTAAAAGAAACATATAAGTGCAGATACATGTTTAAGTCTAACAATTTTTTACAGTTGTGAAAATGCATTGTTCAGTGACTGAAGTCGCACGTTGAAAACACTTCACACAGTCAGCGAAGCCGAAACCGATGAATCACCGCATTTTCCAAAATTCACAAACTTTTCTCACAACCCCACCTACTGCAAAACAATACATCAAAGCAAAGCATTTTGGACTTTCAGGGGTGTTTATTTTCAACTTTTTATTTTCAAAATGTTACAATATGTATGATTCTATAAATGATCCTGAAGCAAACAGCTGCATTTGTGCTTCATTTTTGTCACAGGTTTTGTACAGACAATGAAATGAAAAATTTGTTCTTTGATGAATTGCTGATAAATGTATGTGAGAAATCAAAGTTCAAAGAGAAGAGTTCATTATTTCTTTACAGTGATGTTAGTTTTTTTAAAAGTCAGTATGTTTTGAGTGACAGCATTTGCTTCAAGTAACAGTTGTTGCAGGTGTTTGGATGAATGAGCTGAATCTGAGACATGGTTTGAGTGAGTTTTGCTGATGCGAACAACTGTTTGGCCAAGATGAATGTTGACGATGCAGACTGTGATGCGTTTGGAAAAAGTAGCTTCAGTACTGACCAAATTTCTTAAACCCATCGGTCAGTACTGAAGCTACTTTTTCAGCTCATGAATCTGCTCATTCATTCAAACCCTGGTAGCAAACGTCGTGGCTCATAACACACTGACTTAAAACCACAAACAGGAACAAATAATCAACTCTTTCTTCAAACTTTTGAAAACATTATGTTTGTGTTCAAAGAATGTGCTGAAAATTATTGTGTTTTGCAGTTGGTGGCTTGTGAGAAAAGAGTTAATGAATTTTGGAAAATTTTTGAAACGGTGACTTCAGTATTGACTGATGCATTTTAGCAACTGTAAAAAACTGTAGGCAATTGAAAAAAAAAACTGTAAAATAGTGGACATTGTTTTGAGAAACAAATTTGTTTTTCAGCAGTTTTTAATAATATGCAATAGGACATTTTTAATTTGTACAAAAAGTCAACATAGATCCAAATTCAGATTCAGTAGTAAATGTGAGGATTCACACACAAACAGAGTGATACAGATGGATAATTGAATAAGCTGTGAACTCTACGTATGTGGACTACACATAAAGCATTATTTCCTGGATGCTGTTGTGTTTATGTACAGTTATCTGACATTTGACATTCATTTGACAAACATGTGAATGAATGAGTGTGGCTCCACGACGCACATGTCAACAGAGCTTTACAATAAGTTTCAGTCTGTGCACCAGCACCACTCGGTGAAGCAGTTATACTGACATATGAATATTATTATATATGCGTGCAGGGCTGTCACCATCATGATGTTCTAGGTGATATGTAATGGTTATACAAACTGCTCCTGCTAAAGGTAAAGATCGAGGTCTATGAAATAGTGAAACACAGAAATATTTTTATTCATTTCTGTGATTATTTTCAGAACTTTTTAACATTTTATGGGATTTCTGTGATTATTTTCAGAACTTTTTAACATTTTATGGGACTTCTGTGATTACTTTGTTAACTTCCTGCATCTTAATTTTGCTCATTTATTTGATTCATTCATTTAATTTCAATTTTTGATGATTTTGTTCATTTTTTTCCATTCTGCTTCTTATTTCACTCATTTTGTCATTTGTTTCTTTGAAATTGAAATATGACAAATTCGACATGGTGGCAGTCCCAACATTGCTGCATAAACAGCCAATGCAAAGCCATGCTCTTTCAAAGACAGTTAGACACATCCTGTTGTTTTCTACAGTCATTAATGGGATTACATTCAGCTCCATGCCAAGTGTGAAGTGAACATTACCACACCTTATGATTTTCCCTCAGCTTGTCGGGTACCAGGGTTCGGCTGCGCTGGGGCTGCAGGTCTTCATAGGGACGGCTGACGAGCGGCTCCTGAAGCCCCACGCTTTCTACCAGGTCCACCGCATCACGGGGAAGACCGTCACCACACCCAGCATGGAGAGGATGATCAACGGGACCAAAGTACTGGAGATCTCTCTCGAGCCAAAGAACCACATGAGAGTGATGTGAGTAGCACTGTGACACTGAGATTAGAAATGTATTTATTGTCTACTGTTTGTGTACAAAATGCTCTGCATATGCAAATATTACAAAGTACAACCCCACTTCCAAAAAAGTTGGGATGTAAATAAAATTCAGAGAATCAGGAGGAAGGCTGGAGGTCAAAACTGGATGCTTGTGAGTTTCAGGTCCTCAGGTGGCACTGCATTAAAAACAGATGTGATTTTCTACTGGAAATCACTGCATGGGCTCAGGAACACTTCCAGAAACCACTGTCTGTGAAAACAGTTCACCATGCAATTCACAAATACAAGTTAAAGCTGTATCATGTAAAGAAGAAGCCATATGTGAACACCATCCGTATACATGTCTCCATGCATGTCTGAAATCATCACATCACATTTCAAAATAGGCTTCATCTGGATAAATCCTCTGCAGGATCTACTTTCAATCCACCATATTCTCAATTTTAAAAAATCTTACACCACTATTTTGTAGCTAAATAGTTTAGTATTTTAAAATCTGGACCAATGTGGGCGTTAAAAGCATTCCCTGTGGCCACAGACCCTCATAATGTCATATAGTACAGGAAGTGAGCTGCCTTAGCGGAGGTCTGCGCTCTCTGAGTGCTTTCTAGTTTAGCGCCCACAAAGGTCCACATTTTGATTATTTTGATTCACAATTCATATTCAAACACTGGCTTTGACAGTCAGTTTTTCAAATTCTCTTAGATTTAAGGTCCTCATTTTTCTGAAATTCCAACTTTTTTGGTTTTTGCACTTTGACATCTCACAGCATGGATTCAAACACTTGGATTCACATTTAGGGTTGAAAAGGGATGGAAAATTTCTGGCAAATTTGTGGAAACTTTCCAGAAATGTTCCATGGGGAGAGAAGCTGGGGAATTTTGGAAATATTCCGAGTTGAAAACTTTCCATTGGAATTTATGGGAATACTGCAAATGGGATTAAAGCTAGAATTTACAAAATTGAGGGTGGGCCCTTAACGGGGATTTTAAATATAGTTAGGGAAAATATATTTTAGCATAATTTTAAATACTTGAGAATATCTATGCTAATCCTCAATCACCATATTGAGGCCCTGAAAGACTGAAGCCACATTTTAAATCCTAGAGCTCAGGACAATTAAAGCCACACATTTGAGCCTGTGAACTACATAAAGTGAATAAAGTTTTTGATGATGTTATGGGGTAAATATATTTTAAGCATTATATTATTGTAAATATATTAGACATTTGATATTAACGTTTAATTTGAAAATAGCACATGAAAATGTATCCTGTTTATTCCCATAAATTCCTGTTAATTCCCATGTAAAGATTCCAACTTTGAAAATTCCTGAAACTTGCAACCCTTTTCACAATACATGTATTCAAACACTTTGATTCACAATGCATGAATTCAACCAAGTGCTTGAGTACATGTATGGTGAATCAAAGCAAACTGGACCATTTCACAACCAGCAACCACATGTGAAAACAGGCTACTCCAGAGACACAGAATCATTTCACATGCTTTTTTCTGTTATCACTGCTTTTATATGGAACAGGATTGACTGTGTGGGGATCTTGAAGCTGAGAAATGCTGACATTGAACTGAGAAATGGTGAGACAGACATTGGACGGAAAAACACGCGTGTGCGCTTGGTGTTTCGAATCCACGTTCCTCAACCCGGAGGACAGTTTGTGTCTCTTCAAGTCGCTTCTCAGCCCATCGAGTGCTGTAAGGACTGTTTACTTCCTGATCAGAGAAATATTGTTTCTGAACCTTGATGTGATATGTGAATATTATGAATATCATTAAGGGCGTAGACAGGCACCGCTGGATCCTGTTTTCAATTTTTTCTTTTCAAGTTTATAAAAGAAATAGAATTTTGGACTTAAAACAAAAAGTGAGCGAAGCAAGCGGCAGAATGAGTGGAAATGAACAAAATAATCCACAAATTGAAGAAAATTATCCATAAAATAACCACAAACAAAATAATTAAGAAAATGAAGAAAAATCAAACCAAATATGGAACAAAATAAACAAAAATAAACAACTTAAGCAACAATGTTGGTTAAATGAACAAAATACTCCACAAAATGAAAAAAAAATCAAGGAAAACAGCAAAAAATAATAGAAAATCAACTAATTCAGCAAAATTAACACAATATGAATAAAAATGTATAAAAATGAATAAAATAAGAAGCCAATTGAGGGAAATGAACAAAAATAAGCAACAAAATTAGAAAAATAACAATGGAATCCACGAAGTGAGCAAAAATGTACAAAATAATCCAGAAAAATATAAAGAAAAATAAACTGACTAATTTCAAAAACATGCTAAATAAACACCAATATGAGCAACAGTGAACAAAATAAAGCAAAACTGAACAGAAATGAA
This sequence comes from Pseudamia nigra, assembly GCA_029823295.1. Lineage (NCBI taxonomy): Eukaryota > Metazoa > Chordata > Actinopteri > Kurtiformes > Apogonidae > Pseudamia > Pseudamia nigra. The sequence goes on from JAQQAE010018113.1 coordinate 6,982, forward strand.
CAAAATTATTAAGAAAATGGACAAGAATTAAAGCAATCAACAGAATCAGAAAAATGAGCAAAACAATCTGCAAAATGAACGAAAACAAAGCTAAATCATTTGGAAAAATATCCAAAATGGTAGACAATAACAAAAACATTTTCAGAGTAAACAACAAAATGACTATAATGGACAAAGTAATACATTAAATGATCAGAAATCAACAACAAATGACCAGAAAGTGAACAACAAAACAAAATAAGCAACAGCATTGGTGGAATTCACCAAAATAAAATCAGAAAAATACCAAAAGATGAATCAAGTTACAGTATATAAGAAGAAAAATTAACCCAAAATCACAAATATAAATAGTGTTTGCCTTGGAGAATGAATGCATTGATGCAGTGCTCTCTATCCGCTGTAGTAATCATTACGTTAGAGTCCTCAGGTTTGTGTAGAAAGTGAATTCTGCTGCTCAGTAAAACCTCCAGCAGCGTGTTTTTGGCTTCACCTCACGGTCTTCATTGTTTCCTCAGCCCAGCGCTCGGCTCAGGAGCTCCCTGCAGTCGAAAGGCAGGACTTGGACCAATGCTCGGTACTCGGCGGTCAACAAATGGTTCTGACGGGACAGAACTTCACATCCGACTCTAAGGTCATCTTCTCTGAGAAGACACAAGGTGAGGCAGCAAAAGGCAGAAGTGCAGATATTATTCAAGCAAAAGTAGCAAAGTGAAGGTACTCAGGTCTGGTCTGTGTCATTTATTTATATTGTTTTGTTATGTTTGTCAGCGTGATGGACCAAAAGATACAAGAGATTGTCTTTTCTATGTGTTATTGTCGTCTCCGTTGAAGGTAAAATTGATGTCGGTACGACCAGCGTATTCTCCTTCCACCGTCGTCACATACTGCACAAACAGTTCATCATACGTGACACTGCTGACATGAGCAGTTCCTTAGTAGGTAGCGGCTGCGGTGGTTATTATCAGTAAAGTGAAATAAAAATCAGAGAGTTAAAATTTATATTTTTCTATTTTGTGTAGTTTGAAAGGTCACTTTTGTTTTCTCTAAAACGTGCGTTACATAAATAATGTTCATTTGTTCATTGTTTATTTTCTCAATTACAGCATTTTGTTCATTTTTGCTCATTTGCCAAATAACTATTTTTCATTGTGTAGATCATTTTGTAAATTTAGTTGCTTATTTTGTTCATTTTTCTTGGTTATTTTCTGTTTGTATTTTTTCATATTTTGCTCACGTTGGTGTATGACGTATATAATGGATATTCAGTTGAATATCACAGATTTTGGTGCTGATCCAGACGTGCACTACGGACGCTGTGGGTGGGCTGTGCTCTACTGAGTGTCATTCCAGTTGTTCATTTAGTGTAAACTTTTTGTAACTATAGTATATTTGGTTAAACTCACCCTTTTTACTTGGCTTATTTTTGCATATTCTGATTTCCCTTTTGTTAATTTTTAAAATTCATTTATTATATTATTTTATTGCTCACGTTAATTAATTTGAAGTGACTGCAGTTCCGGACCCAAAACTCTTATAAAACATGCTGTAGGTCCAGCAAATCCCGTGAGCAGATACAGTAACGGGAATGCCGGTGCCTGTTACTGAAGTAGGAAACCGTCATAAGGCAACGACAGGTAGCATAGTGATGGGTCCATAACCCAGAGATTGTGGGTTTGAATCTGTCCTCCGTAAGACATTTTCTTTATTTACTTATTTTCTTTCTTTCCATCATGAGCCCATGAGTTGTCCATGTACATGATTTTAATAATAATAATAGGTGATGAGCTCCAGGGCTGAATCAACCCATACCCCACCATTCTGGAAAAAATGCACCATCTGGCAGTTTTGAGCTAACATCATGCTAGCTGCATAGAGTCATTGTGTAGCTTACCAAAACACTAAAGCATGTGTGAAATGTTTTCAAACTTATCTATAACTGTCCAGACACAAGAATAAAAAAACACTTGATCATAGAAATTTTACCTTGAAAGGCAAAAACAGTTTTTTGAACTTAAATGTGCTCTCCTCTCATACAATGAGGCTCTCTTCTTTTGCAGGATGAGTAAAACGGCTGATTCTTCAAAAATGTTTGGTCAAATCACCAATTTCTTCTATGGTTCCCTAGAAACAGGGGGTGACACAACTTCCCCACTGGCACAAATCACCCCACTCTCCCCCTTGTTGTTCCAAAGCGTGTATTGTTCTCCACAAATATGCTTTTTTATCCATGCCATGTGCATGAGCACCCCCATACCATCCCAAATACGGGCCTTTGACCTGAGTGCTGAAAACAGGTTGGATGGTCTCGTTCCTCTTTGGACTGCAGCACCAGGCATTCAGGTTTTCTAAGAAGTATTTCAAATTCTGACTTACTGGACAGTTTTCCATTCACCTCTTGCAGTGTCTTCTCTGATTTTTAGTTAAGTATATCGTTGTCTCTGTTTTGCAAATCATCACATTGTTATTATTTACATTTTACACAGCAAGTGAACTTTTTTAGAAATAGGGTCGTAAAATAGACAAATACTATGCCTACAGTCCCATTATATCCGGTTCAAGCATGTCAACCTACACACATAATGTTTGCATTGTCAGATTATTTGAATAGCACCCTGGTAACATTAACTTTCAGTGACGCATATTTTCCTTCAGCCCCCACTTGAACCTCTACCGGAAGGAACTATTATTTGAATGTTTGACTGTCTAAGACTTTATTTTTCTTTATGGAAATTTCTCACTTGGCTGCTCATCTGCCCACTGACACTTGTCAGCTTACATGGTTTGAATACAGGACGGGTATGGTCGACTGCATGTCAAGCTTCTTCAGTTGCTTGGTGTGTGGCTTTGTGCAACAGGATGTGGTTCGGTAGACTGATAAAGATTCGGAGCCAGAGCTGAAGATTTGTTTTTTTTTTTTTTCCTAAAGCGTGGGTAGAAAACAGAAACAGCAGGTAAAAGTAAGAAGAGAATGAAGCACTAACACTCACATAAAAGTGAAGAGTTTTTCCACTGTGTAATTTCTATTTCATTCCAGAAGGGCAGCAAATCTGGGAAGTGGAGGCAACGGTAGACCGAGACAAGACACAAGCTGTGAGTGAACGTCCATCTGTTTCTGCTGAACACGTGTTCATGCACTGATGGGTCGAGTCCCAATGTGTGTGTTAAAAAAACAGTCAGTGTTCTTCTATCTGACACAGGGGTTTTTTTTTTGCCAATGTTGTATCTGTTGCAGTGGTAACACACATTATACAGGTTACATTGTAATTTGCTTTATATGATTTTGTTCATTTTTGGTGACTGTTTTTTTTTTTTTTGCCTATGTTACTTTCATTATTTTTATTGATTATTTTATTCATTTAGGGCTTATTGTTTCATGGTCATGATTCTTTTTGTTTAGTTTAATGATTATTTTGTTCCTTTTTGTTTAGTTTGTCAATTCAGTTTTTCATTTTTAGTCACAATCTGGAACTTGTTTCTTTTTATGATAATTTGGTTCATTTTTGTGAGCATTTTCAGTTTTTTCATTGTTTCATTGTCTGGATTGTTTTATTAGTTTTATGCGCATTTTGTAGATGAATTTGTTCACTGTCTTGTACATTGTTTTTTATTTTTTGTTCCTTTTTTGTTAATTGTGTTTTTTATTCCCCCCTAAATGAAGTTGGGGGTGACATAGCTGAGAGCTCCGTTCATACATATGTATGATTGTGTATCTCCAAGGTCCCTGGATGCAAACTAACCAGGGAGGAAGGGTCACTATGGCAACCATGCAACAGCAATTTGCTTAATTCATTAGGTCACAGCATTAACAAATAATAAAAACCTATTTTGACCTACAGTACCAAAACTATTATAACTAGAGGCACCAAACTTACACTTCTGCTCATCAAATGACCTTGAAATTGACTTTGACCTTTGACCTTGACCACTACAGCCTGAAATTATTGCAGTTTGACACATACATTTCTAGCTATTTTGTCAATTTGAAAACATGTTATGCCCCAGTGTTATTGACTATGCTTATTCCAAATATGCTGTGACCTTCAAGGAAAAGGTCGAGGTCACTGTCAGTTTCAAGGTCTTACATCCAAAGTACATTATATACAGCATATATGTTACATAACTATTCATACTCAGTAGGTCACAGCATCCATTTCAGCAACAAAACTATTTTGATCTATACCTTTTGATCTATCTATCAAAACTACTCTTCTTCTTTTCCTTTGGGCTGTTCCTTTCAGGGGTCGCCACAGCGAATCATCTGCCTCCATCTCACCCTATCCTCTGCATCTTCTTCTCTCAC
>JAQQAE010018114.1:0-11281 GCA_029823295.1 Pseudamia nigra
ACATCAGAGGGACAGAACATGTAAGATGTTTTGGAGACAAAGTCAGAGAGGCTAGATTGAGATGGTTTGGACATGAAGGAGGACATGAAGGTAGTTGGTGTGAGAGAAGAAGATGCAGAGGATAGGGTGATATGGAGGCAGATGATTCGCTGTGGCGACCCCTGAAGGGAACAGCCGAAAGGAAAAGAAGATGTGAATCTGGAGTTTGGACCTACTGTCAAAAAATACCTGGTGGAGAACAGTTTACCCCTAAAATGCCTGCTCATCCTGGACAATGCGCCTGCCCATCACCCCGGTCTGGAGGACGACATTCTGGAGGAGTATAAATTCATCAAAGTCCTCTACCTTCCACCTAAGTAAATGTAAGTGTCATTCTAAATGATTTTTAGAACTAATTTCATGCATTCCCTTTCAGATAATTAACACAACTTCCTTTTCAAATAATAATAATGAGTAAATGTGCACGTACGGGTGCATACTTTATATGGGAATTCGTCATGGGTCCAGAATGGATTAATTGGTTTTACATGTATTCCTACGGAAAAAGTTGCTTCAATTAATTAATAATTCAGACACAGAGTGTGATGCCAGAACAGATTAAATTCGTCATCCGGGACACCACTGTAACCGGTTGGGTCACCCTCAGCAGCAACAACTGCAATCAAGTGCTTGCAATAACTGACAATGAGTCTTTTACAGCTGTGGAGGAATTTTGGCTGACTCATCTTTGCAGAATTGTTGTAATTCAGCCACATTTGAGTGTTTTCAAGCATGAAACCTCTTTTAAAATCATGCCACAGCATCTCAATCGGATTCAGGTCAGGACTTTGACTAGGCCACGCCAAAGTCTTCATTTTGTTTTTCTTAAGCCATTCAGAGGTGGACTTGTTTGTGTGTTTTTATCATTGTCAGGCTGTAGAACACAAGTGTGCTTCATCTTGAGGTCATGAACAGATGGCCAGCATTTTTTTGGTAGACAGAAAAATTCATGGTTCCCTTTACCACAGCAAGTCTTTCAGGTTCTGAAGCATCAAAACAGCCTCAGACCATTACACTACCACCATAATTTACTGTTGGTATGATATCCCTTTTTTGAACAGATTTGTTACTTTTACACCAGATGTAAAATGACACAAACCTTCCAAAAAGTTCAACTTTTGTCACATTAGTCCACAGTGGATTTTCCCAAAAGTCTCGAGAATCATCAAGATGTTTCAGGTGAATTAATTTTGGCCAGCAGTGGTTTTCATCTTGGAACTCTGCCATGCAGGACATTTTCACCCAATCTCTTTCTTATGGTGGAATCATGAACATTGACCTTGACTGAGGCAAGTGAGGCCTGCAGTTCTTCAGATGTTGTTGTTGGGTCTTTTGTGACATCTTGGGGGTAATTATGGCAGGCACTTTTTCACACAGGGTCATGTAGTTTTGGATTTCCCCTTAAAAATAAAAACCAATTTAAAAGCTGCATTTTGTGTTTACTTGTATTTCCTAAAATGTATAATTTAAATTAGTTTAATGATCTGACACATTTAAGTGTGACAAATACAGAATATAAAAAAGTATGAAATCAGGAAGGAAGCAGGCACTTTTTCACAGCACTGTAAGCTCTGACTGGAGTAGCTCTGTTTTAGAAAATGGCAGTACAAATGCATCTTTCAGTTTTTTCTGTAACTGGGTTTCACTCGGTCCCAGCTGTTTGAAAGCTGGATCACCAACCAGCTGTTGGACACTGACTGAACTTAGAATGCAGCAGAGATTTGTAAACCCATATTGCCACCTGATGAATTTGCAGCTGCATTGATATTCTTCCTCCCACAACTGCCAGTACATTGGAGCACCTTTTAGCATATGGTAGGAGACCAGGAATAGTTCTGACCTAGTTGGAGCCTCTGTACTTCACCATCAAACTTCTATCTCCCTCTAGATTCTGGGTTTCTATGCAGAGGATATAACAAGCAAAAAAATATTTCATTACACCATTTTTTATGTGTGTGGATTTATGTGGTAGAATCTATGTATTTATCTGTAGTTGTACTTGGTAGATTTGTCCAAATGAACAAAAAAACACTGTTGAGGGTTTGTACTTTTCAGTGGCAGCAATTCATGTCTAAACCATGTCATCACTGTGTCTGTGAGGTTCTGACTCATTTGAAGCTATTATGAGCTGTTGCAAATTTGAAATTTTCCATTTAATATTATTATTAAGGTATTACAAAACTGGGCCACTTCCTACTCACCCACCACTGAGGATCACAAAAGCTAACACATGTATATAATATGTTTTGCATTACATTTTCATGTGGATCAAAGTGTTTCCATGCAGTTTTGACCGGTGCTGACTATTGATTGATAGGCCACGGTTCTAAGAACTTTGACAAACAGATATAAGTGGAAATAATCCATGCTGGCCAGACTGAAGGTAGTGTCCATTTATATACATGAAGGTCAGTCAATCAATAGTTGGTATTAAACAAGAAACACAAGGTGATGCTTTGTCAGATCAATGTGTGAGCAATCCATTGCTGCACCTCCACAAAGTTCTGACCTTTTCAGTTAAATTCTAAATCTCCTTGGACTCAGCACCCTTTTGGGTCCGTTTTCAGCTATAAAATATCTACTTACGTATGTGTTTTCAAATGAATCTGGATGTATGAAATATTCCCAATGCTAATTTTATAATAATTGGTATTGTATTTAGCAACATGCTTTAACATTCACAATGATAAGAACTATTAAAAATCCCCAGCAACTAAAAACAAATGGGATTAATTATTCATCTGTATTCCATGTAGCTGCTGAAAAGCTGTTTAATGAAAAGGTTTGTGTTCCATTTCACAAGAAGGCTATTGTTTAGGTTGGTTATATTTTGTTGCCAATGAATGGGCTTCTTTGCATGATTAATTCAGGACCATAGACAGCTCCCACTGCCCATGAGGTTGATTTTTATAAGTGGCGCCCCACATTTTACTTTGTTGCTCCCATGTCCAGTTACATGAGCAAACATGTCAGAGAACTTGTAGCTGAACTCCAGGTATATAATTTACTAGACAGCTGATAGGAACATATTAGACTTTCGTGTAGCCTTTGTATCTCTCTGTCTGACTTTCTTTTTCTACAAGGGGAACAACAAACCTTTGTGAAACAGTTTTGTAAGATGTTAAGTTTCAATGTGGTTAGGACAAGATTTCAGAGCATTACAAGATAAAGCCCTGGACCTAAAACCCATATCGTAGAGTGTACTCTGAATCCAAGTATCTTATACAGCCTTAAAACTCTGTCTGAGATTGTTCATGGACACTATGAGTCACACAAACAAGTCCACTGCAGGTGTCTTCACTCCCATGCAGTTCAGAGTTTCTCTAAAATTCTCATTGCGATACAGCAATACACTGGTCCTTGTCTTCTTGTGCTGCATAGCAATGCATCATTGCCAACACCTTTCAAAAGCAGAGAGACGTCTTTGCTTGTTAAGGGATTCTACATATTATTCCAGATAAACATTCAAATTTCCTAGTGAAGCACTCCATCAAATATTAACTGGGTTGCTCTTCTAGGACCCTGGCAGTGGAGAGAAGTGTTGTGTTGCGGATACCTCATGTAAATGGCTACTTAAACCTGGAAAGGTGAAAAGAGGCTCTGTGGTAGATGTAAACCCCAGGTGTAATGCCTGCTGAAGTGATAAGAACCTGTTTGTTTTTCCCCACTACTGCAGTAAGCTAAAAATTGACTGGCACTATCTAAGCCTCTGGCGATTATCTGACATGCCAGAGGGTTCATGCTGCAAAGACTAATTAGTTTCATTAACCTGCGCTCAAGATAACAATTGCTTTCATGTAATTGAAATGCTGATTTTCCTATCCCTCAGCTCTCGGCTCACCACTGCCATGTCTCATTCTTCTCTCAGTGCTGTATCTGTATCCAGACCCACCTTCTACCTTTTTTAGGTTGATCTCACTACTTTTTTGCCTTTTTGCTGATTCATTTTATTATGCACCAGTATGTCCTCAGTTTTTTTTTCTCAACACAAAAATAAGAGTGGCAGCTTTTAATTCAAATCACATATCTTTAATGCATTAAACTCATGTCAAATCATTAGTTTCTCAAGTAGCAAATTAGTGATCTTTCCAGATATGGAAATATTGTTAACCATGCAATTAGCCCTTGATAGACTGAGTATGACCAAACCATTATCATAACCATCACCACATCAGCTTGTAACGCTGTCACTAAACAATTATAGCTGTCAATAAGAGCAGCATCAACAAAAATAATCTATAGCAGTTGTCACTTATTGTGTAAGAGAAAGTCTAAAGAATATACTCAATAAAGATGGCTTGAACCGTAGAATAGAATAGAGTAGAATAGAAGAGAAGTGAATCCTTTATTGTCATTGTACAAACAAGTACAGTATACAACAATTAGAAGATGCTCCCACTGATAACATGTAGACACAAGAAAAATCCAAGCAGTTTAGATAAAAAAGAAAAAAAAAACACTGGCAGTTTGACATTTACTTTTATGCAAACTGTACGCACTAAAAACACAATAAATAACCAAGAAATAACTATAAATTAAAATTGCACTATTAATAGGTTATTGCACTCGTTATTGATTTAGCTGTCTGGCGGCCCACAGGTAGAAACTGTTTTTGAGTCTGTTAGTCTGTCAAACGTCTGCACCTGCTGCCAGATGGCAGGAGAGCAAACAGGTTGTGGCCTAGGTGGGAACTGTCTTTTATTTTTTCCCTGGCTTTGGAGAGGCACCAAGAGCTGGAGATGTCTCCCCTGGAAGACAAATGACAGCTGATGAGTTTCTCTGCCCATCTTACTACCCTCTGCAGACTTTTTCTGTCAGCAGCAGAAGAGCCAGCATACCATACCAAAATGGAGTATGCCAGCACACTTTCAGCGGTGGCGTGGTAGAAGGACCCAAAGGTCGAATAAATTTATCTGTTGTAGTTCAATAATATTATGGGGCTTTATTCAAGGCCAGTGTAATAAATGATTACTCTTCTCTTTTCTGCTAAAAAGTTGCACTAACTTGGATTTGTCTTTTACACTGCAGTGTGTTTGACACTGCCAGGATTTTTTTCTTTGGTTACATGCTCATCCATTGTCTTGACATTGTCACCCAACAGGCATGAATTGTGGTATTTGTACAATAATAAAAACTGTAAAAATATCTTGGAATGATGGTTTGCATAGTTATGGAGCTGACAATCATTTTTGTTTATATACCGTATTTTTGACAATATCCTGCTTTCTTTATCTGGATCTGGATCTATGTCATCTTCAAACACTATGGGAACTAGCTAGTGGATTTCTGAACCAAACGCATCCTCTTTCACTCACTTTACATATTTTCCTCTCTGTTCTGGTGCTTGCGGGGTTCTGATCTTTTATAACAAAATAGATGAGGGATGACGTGTGTGATATTGTTTGGTATTGTTTGTGAAGTGGCACACACCAGGGTTTAACAGAGAGGCACAGCAGGGCTTGGCTCAGGCCCGTTTGCCCTATGAACAGATATTGGCGTTTCAACCTGAGGGGTCCATGCCTATCATTAATGACCTTTTCAAACACAGAGCCTGAATACATTGCATTGAGGCTGCTCTGTCAAACCTCTTACTAGCCTAGGGCTGTTTTGTTCTCTGAAGTGTTAGGGTTGCATAAATCAAAGATTTAAAGATTTTGATATCTTGCCTTTTAACAGAAACACAGACAAATGTATCCATGAATAGAAGGTAACTGCTCTGCTGTTTTAGGTATTTAATAATCACTGGCTACAAACAAAAATAAATATATAAACAGATTTTTCTTGAGATCCTTATAGGAAATTGTTGGGGAAATTTTGTCAGACCTTCTGAACCAGCTGTGATTAAAAACTTTCCTCTTCAGCTGAGTAGAATGCTGTGACACTGATTGTATCTATGATTGAGTTATTTGATCAATAAATGCCTTAACTTTTTTAAAAACCATGTGCTTAATCGTCAAGGTGGAAGTCCCCATATGATAGGTATGACTATTAAAAAAATGAGACTAAAGCTGTAATGTCAAAGAAAACAATTAATATGGCCTTAATTTGGACTTGCTTTATTATAATAATAAATAATAATAAACTTTTATAATTTTTTTATATTATGCTTTCTTCATCCAATGAATTATTTTCCAATGCCTTGAGTAACGTTTAGTCTTATACTGTAGCTGTATCGAAAGGTCCACATTTCATCACATGTAATAAATACTGTACTTCAGTTTGTCCCTAAGTGTTTTCACAAATTTGCCTGCATATTTCCTTTTGATCAGACATTTTGGGAGAACTTTGGCACACCAACTTTAACAATTTTGTCATGTCCAAATTTTCATGCAAAATTTGCCAAACTCTCTCTTTATTAATGAAGACCATTTTTGCTGTCATTCTACTATACTTAGTTGTCCATCATTTTGAAAGATTTGTTCAATTTGTTGAATATATTCAGAATTTTTTGATGTGCCTGGGTGTCTAGAATGTCCATCATATTGGACTTCCTCTGCCTTCACTAAATTTTTTGTGACAAGTAGTGTTCCACATACACCACAGTTCACGTGAGACGCTCTCCTCTGATTTAAACGTGATTATAAGAACTTCTGTGCATTTTTATTTCGAAGGTGACTCAGCTCAAGATACTGCATGTGTGGGATTATCTGAACATACCCCCCCCCCCCCCAGCAGAGCTAGAGCATAGAAGAAATATGTTTTGGAGTTTGTTATACTATTGTTATTTATTCAGCTTAAGTGAGGAGGAAGCTGGGGAGGCAGAGGAGTTTTTTCTTTTTAATTTGAGCAATGGTGGGAGATAGTGGCGTGAATGCAGCAGCGTGGCGGAATGGGATGGATGCTGCTGATTAGGAGTGTGTGTGACATGGAAGACAGTGATTGGACAAAAAATTAGGCTCGAGAACAGACTTCCTCTATGCACAAGCTTCATTTAATGGACTAAAATATTTGGCTGCTGTTTTGTCCTATTTCACCAAAAATTTCAAGTTGCTCATCTTTTAAGCAAATAGTTTTCCAACACCTTAGCAAAAGCATGTGCACGTCAATCACCATCTACTAGTGAACAAAAGACATCACTTAATGGAAACTTATAGCAGTTGTGTGTAAATACCCAACCTTTAAGATATAACAGTGAGACTGTGAACTGTGTGGTTTTAGCCTCATAAACTTAGTCTCATTATTTAACTGCCATGCCTCATATATGCAAATTTAGAGTCTTCATGAGTAGTTTACTGCAAACATAGGCTTTCTGTGAGGGTTTCGAAAGGATTGTTATTGAGATTCAACAACCTGCAAAAGCTGAAATCAGGAAGAAAAGTGTCGACATGCATCCTTTAACAACTTTCTTGCATTTCAACTGACTAAATATAAACATAGGTGCTGGATTGAAATGTGTTTTTTTAAATCTGAACAGCATTTGGACATTTCCAGAGATGGATAGTACTCAAGTGCAGTGACTCCATCACAGTACATATACCTAAGTATTTTTTTTTTTTAATAAATGTACTTCTAGTTGTTTTTGCAAAAACTTTCCATCACATTTGTGATGGAAAGATTACGTCTACTCAGTTACAGTACATTTAGGCAGTGCTCAGTGAGAAAAGAAGTTTTTAAAAAGGAGCAAAAAAAAGGTTGAAATGGTCTTGCACTTATATAACCTTTCTACCCTATGGCACACACATTCATACGCCAGTTACACTCACTGGGAGCAATGTGGGGTTCAGTGTCTTGCTCAAGGACACTTTGGCCTGTGGACGTGAGAAGCCAGGAGTTGAACCGCTACCCTTTGGTGCCTGGACAACCCGCTTTACCTACTGAGCCACAGCTACCCCACAAATGAAAAACAAATAAAGTAATCCTATAAATTAACAAAATGAATTAACTAAGCTACAAAATGAGCAAAAAATCTGAAATTAATCACTAAGATGAACAAGCAACAAAATGTACAAAAAATCTAATCGATTAAATTAGAAATTCAACATAATAATCAAGTAAATTAACAAAATAAATAAAATAAGCAAAAATGAACAAAACTGACAGAATGTGCAGAAAATAGAGCAAGATTTAAGTTAATTACAAAATGAACTTAAGCACAAATGAACAAAATAAGCAGCAACTTAAGCTAAAGTGCAGATTTTAATCAAGTAAATCGACAAAAATTAGCAATATAATCAAGGAATTGAACAAAATATCAACAAAATGATCAGGAAATAAACAAAACTGACCAAAATACATGTTGAATGCAATATCTTGTACTGTAATAATAAATCATGAAGGTGAACTCAAACCCCGGTCTCTTGAGTGGAAGGTGATAGCTTTGTTTTCCTGCCATACCCATCCGTTCACCTCCTACTAAATTTGTAGCCATCTTGACTCTCATGTTGTCAAGAGGCCCTGCACAGTGTAATAATGTATGCAAAAAAATGAAACAGGTGTCTATATTGCATATGAGGTGAACACTATCTGAGGAGAACGGCCTCATCGCTGCAACAGATGAGCATCGAAGAGCCACTGAAGCACTTGTGAGTAGGTATAAGAATTTTGTTGGAAAATTTGATCTGAGACCTCTGAATAAGATGTTGATGGATATAAACAAGACACAGGCAGGGTGCTTATTACGAAAGAGCATTATGATCCAAATTTGAAGGAACGAAACAGATTAATACTACATGTAATTTACTTTTCTTTAGATACATTTCGTATATAATGTAAAAAAATAAATGTACAGTGTGCTATCAGTGGTAAACATGGCTTTGTAAGAGATACTGTAGGAGCATGAGCGATGAACAGAGAGCTACATTTTGATGTGTCAATCATCAGACAATGTGTGTGCAATGTACTACAATCTAGATGCATTTGGGTGCATCATAATTCCAGGTTGCGTGACAAAAATTTGGTGATTTTGCTCATACACACTCTGAACTACAGTTGTTGTCCAAAACACAAGAGGTGGAGCAGGTTAATGGCGATGAAGGGACAAATCTTTTGCGACCTGACATGAAGGCGGACTGGTTTGCACTTGTCACCCATTTCGGATTTGCCAAAAACTTTTGTTATTCAGCAAAAATATAATTTAAAGACCATAAAAAGTTCTCCACACCTTAAATTTGGAGATCACACATGGAGCTGAACATGCTGAAAGTGATTAATGTGTCAAGAATGATTATGGGTTAAAGGGAACAGAAAGTGACAGCAGTAAAGCATCACAGGAAAAACAGAAAGACTGACTGACACAGGGAGTGAGACACTTCCTCCCTCTGAAGCGTTACTTCCTGAATTTCCATTTCAATCACTAGCAGCCTCCTGGGAGGCACCGGGTCCTGGAGACTGGTTGGGAGGAGTCAAGCCCCCTCATTGCCAACAGTGGTTAGCATCGAACGGCACAGCCTGGCATCTGAGTGCTCGGCTCCTTCTGCTGCTACAGTAGACTCTCTATTGCACCTGCAGCGCACAGAGTTTGCATGCTGCACACTCACCCGGTCCTCCATCCCTCTATCTCCCAATCTCTCCAGTGCCCCCGCTCCCCTACTCACCTCACTATCGCTGCCTGCTTTAAGCACACTCTGATAACACCAAACTTTCCTGAGGTACTACACAACCAAGTTGAAGTCTTTCTCAACTTTGCTTCCAGTTTCCAGTAGTCATCACCACACTACAGCGGAAAATAATTGAATGCATTAAAACTATACAGACTGGTCAGTCAGTATATTGTTGTCTTCCCCCTAGGCTTGTTTCATCCTCACTGTATCTTGGGTCATTTGAGGAGGCCATTACATATTATAGCATCCCCTGGCCTTGACAATGCAGATCGTATTTAGGGTGTAGTCTAGGCATCTAATGTGGGTTAAAAGGTGTCCACAGGCCCCTTGAACAACAATTCGCTTCTCTATGTATGTGACGTGTTTTGTGCCTGGCTGAGCCAAGGAGTCGAAGCAGTGCTTTCTGTCTGTAAGTGGGATGCACTGATGCTCACTGACATAAATAGGCCCTGCATATTTGGTAACACATTGCCTGGATATATTTGGATGTGTTGCAATAAACCCTCTATTTGCTCTCTCTCACTCACTCTCTCTCCCTCGCTGTGTTTTATATAAGACTACAATGTTTTAGCTCTTTGTGCATATGAATTGCAGTGTAAAACTTCTTAATATATCCATTGTTCATGCTGGTACAGTCACATATAATATCCTCTTTAATGTAAATGTGCTGAAGAAAAATGTGGGCAAAAAGATCATGACAAAAGTAGGCTATGGAGTAAGCGCTTTTCTCCGATCCTTTCGTTCTCTACGTGCGCTGTCAATATTGTAAGTAAGATGAAAGGGCTGTTTAGGTGAAATACAATAAAGACATTTCTGCCTTGGGGCCAACTGGCACAGGATCGATGGCCGCCAGGCATGTTTTCCTGTAACTAACATATATGAATACCATTAGGACATGGATCTGTAGTCAGTGGCAAAGATTTTTCTATAATAATTTAAACCCAGTCAAGCATGAGAAGAACATTATCTCATCTTGCACATTGACAGTTAAGGGTGGAGATTAAGTCTGCTAGACAGACAGATGAGTCTTTTAGATGGCACACGCATTACTTTTGTGTTTGCTATAGAGGTCCATGCAATAAATGTCTGCAGCACAGCTCAATGAAACCATACTGATCCTCTTATGATGCATACACATTGTACACAGTGAGCTCATGCACTCGTACGATTAAATCAAACAATGAGAACCAGTTCATCCCCCTGCCATCTGAGTTATCAAATATTGTTGCTTCTTCCTGAGTGTAATTCTTTAAAGTCTACCATGTGAGGTTATATTGCTGGCCACATTATACTGTCAAGCATCTCCTAGTGTTAAAATAAAATGTAAATAAATATATAAATTGCCATAAAAGAAGCATTCACACTTCTTTATTTTTGTTCTACTTTGAAAGAACGTCATCCAAAACAATTTTGCTTTGAGAGTAAACTCAATATCAGTGAGGAGAGCAAGGTTACATGACTCAAAGATACACATGGCTACCAGAGGTTTTGCCTTCAAAATGTATTTCATGCTGGGAAAAGGAGCAGTTCTTTTTTAATTGTATGAAGTGGTGTATTCATTCATTTTTAAACACTTAAGCGGATACAGTATGTGTCTTCTTCTTTTCCTTTCGGCTGTTCCCTTCGGGGGTCGCCACAGCGAATCATCTGCTTCCATCTCACCCTATCCTCTGCATCTTCTTCTCTCACACCAACTACCTTCA
>JAQQAE010018116.1:0-11280 GCA_029823295.1 Pseudamia nigra
CCCCCCCCCCCCCCCCCCGATCCTTATGAGGCTTAAGGGGCAAAAAATTAATGACTGAATAACAGTTTATAGGCTGAGCTTGGGCCTGAGTGACAAATGAAAAAACCAGACAGTTATGTGTGGTTTTAAATTATTATTAATGAGATGCAACAAGATTTAAGAGACATAAAAGATGAAGAAAAACATGAAAGCACATGCAAAACCAGAGGGCACTCAGCACATGCACACCCCCACCAACGCTGTTGTTCACAAACTGTTATTTTTTGACCAGCCATGGAGGACCTTTATGTATGATGGTTTATCTGTTCGTTAGCAGGATTGCACAAAAACTACCGGGCAGATTTTGATGACATTTTCACTGCAGGGAGCCCTTGGGCCAAGGATGAATCCTGATCTGGGTCACCTCCAGTGTACATAACGGGTTCATCCATGGCCCAAAAGCTACCTCTGGTGAAAGTTTTATCAAAATCCATCGGTAGTCAACAGACAACCCAACATGAATACATAACCGTTCTTGGTGGAGGTAACAAATGAAATGAAAAAGATTCTAAAAGTGGAAAATAATGTCAAAGATGCAAAAAATGAAAAAAAAAAATAGCAAAACGACATAGAAGATGTAAAAGATGTGAAAATGGCATAACAATGCAAAAAGACAAAGTGGCAAAGGTGCAAAGAATATGAAATTCACTTAAAAAGACAGAATATGCACAAATAGGCCCAAGCTCATTTCTGATTGACTTTGGCCAAGAGGAAACTGCCCTGTGGCCTGACCAGGAAATCATGGAATCGTGTGGTTTGGACTAAAGAGGAGAAGGATCATCCAACTTGTTATCAGTGCTCAGTTCAAAAGGCAAAACTCCATGTTGGTGGTGGGGAGGGGGGTGCGTTAGTGCAGATGGGAGGGGTAACATGCATATTAAGTGATACAGGTTTTTGGGCAACATTTGATGTCAAGATGTCACACTCTTCAGAAAAGGTCAAATCACATTGTGCATTGCATTCCAGCATCATGGCTCCGTAGTAGTAGAGTAAACTGGCCTGATGCAGTCCTGACTTGTCACCCACTGAAAATGTTTGGTGCATTACGAAACATAATATATAACAAATGAGCTGAAATCCTACATCAAGTAAGAATGGGAAAACAACCCACTTTCAAAATGATTTCACTTGCTGAACCCTTGCTATTAAAAAGGTGATGGAACATGTGAAACAAAACCCTGATTTGTGCAGCTTTTTGCCTGCAGCAATTTAAAATGAGTTTATAATTGAAAAAAAAAAACAATTCTCAGTTTGGACATTTGATATGGTGTTTATGTGCAAATTTCAGTAATGTGTGGGATTTCTGGATTTGCTAACCATCACATTCTGGGTTCACAGTGGCTCAAGTTTTTTGAAAACAGAGCTGTCCTTCAGTGGCTGACTTTGAGGAGGTTTCAGTGGAAGTAATCCCAATACTGTTATCTTTTTTAAATTCATTAAAGTTAGAGTTATTATTTCTTTTTGTATTATTCCTTATATGACATTTAAAAGGCTTCACTAATTTCCCTGGAGTGTGTAATTTAAAACATACAGTATCTGCACCAAAGAGGACAGTGCACTCAGTGTCTCTCTGTCCACATATGACACAGTGCATGGATGATGATATGGTTTGTGATCAAACACTGAAGAATTTCCACGATTTTATGAAGGAAGCGGATGTCCAGAGCATCCATTACAGTTTGAAACATTACTGAGTGAAAAGGACATTTTTACATGTCACTGTGATGCAGACACAGGTCCAACTCATTCATGTGATTACTCCCACTATGTGAGTATCAATGGAAACAGTGAACTTAGATGTGCGTTGTGTGTCGGCATGTCATTACATTCAAGGCTGTTCTCTGCCGTCCCACCCCACCCTGCACACACTTTAGGCTGGCATACACTGTGTAATTTTTTTAGTACACTGTGTGACTGTTTTGGCTGCAAACGCACATGAGTCCAATGCACCTGCCTGCACCAACTGTTTGAGTGATCGGACATTCTGTCTTTTTCAATCAATACTGGACAGAAATGCTGCATTTTTTTTAAATCAAAAAGGTGGGTTTTCTGTTTCTTTTCTCACTCCCCTTCGGATCTATGCCTGTCAGCTTGTGAAGAAATGTTTAAACTTTTAGCCAAATCTAACTTATTTGATCCAGTATATGTATTTCTGTGACTGTTACGAGGAGGCCTTAGCTAGCTTAGGTCTGAGCCCGTTCTCTAAGCTGACAAGACAACCCCCATAACTCAATCCTCACCAGTCCCTGCGTGTGTGTTCAGAGCATGAGTTATGTTCTACTATAGCCCTGGGTGATGTGGGTTTACCCAATCCTGGTCACAGAGAGCCCATAAACCACGCCCACATCCTCCAAACATATGACTATCATTGAGTCCCTGAGCCAAAACCACGCCCACGGAAACGCAGTCTCAACAGTGACATTTATTGCTTCTTAATTTCACTTGCTGTTTGCTGCTGCTGCACTAGTTCTGCACAGGTGCAGTGAGGACAAAAGCAGAGAAAATGTGGCAGCAGGATGGAAATCAAGCATGTTTGAAACCCATACGAGACCAGCAACGCTGACCCGCGCCGGTCATAATACAGTGGTGGATATGAGGCACAATCTTTGGCCACAATTGCTTGCGAATGCCAGGGGCATGCACGGCTGCATTCAGACCTGCAACCAGGTCTGAAATCACAGTTTACACAGACACTGACAGCAACAATCAATATAATTTCGCACTGACGCTGTGCATGGCACAAATCCATCCATCCATCATCTTCCGCTTATCTTGGTCAGGGTCGCGGGGGGAACAGGAGCTCAGACTTGACTCTCCCCAGCCACCTCCTCCAACTCCTCTGGGGGGGTTCCCCCAGATGTTCCCAGGCCAGGCAAGAGACAGGGTCCCTCCAGTGTGTCCTGGGTCTGCCCCAGGGCCTCCTTCCAGTTGGAACCAGTCTTGGCAACCAAGGACAGATTAAATCTCTAAATAGGCTTCATTTTAATAAATCAACCACAGATTTAAATTTTAATCCATCATTTTCTCACCTGAAAAGTTCTTAAACCATAATTTTGTGAGCTAAATATAGGACAGTGGTCTCTCGTTTATCGCAGAGGTTACGTTCTAAAAATAACCCGTAATAGGCGAAATCCACGAAGTAGATTCCTATGGAAAAACTCGCTCCGGCTAATGTATGATTCACACAACGAACGTGACCTCGGAACGGATTGGATTCGTTAGCCGGGGCACCACCGTGTTTGTTTTAAGGCTGTAAAACCCCTCACCTCACACTTTATACACTATTCTCAGACAGGCATTAACATTTTCTCATATTTCTCTCTCATTTAAACACTCTCAAAATTCAAACCTTCATAAATTTTAAATAAAAGATAAGTACAGTATTATAGAACTAAAGATCAAACATGTTTTCAGGCCCATACATTTGTTTGAGACAAAAAAAAAAAACGCTTAAATGAGCTGCCTTGGCGGCGGTCTACACTCTCCAAGTGCTTTCTAGTTTACTGGTTTATATTCAAATTTGCAAATAAAAAGGTCAAAGAAAGAAACTGGCTTTTTTTGAAGAAAAGCATTGCATTTGAAGTATGTATAAAATGTGCATTTCTATGTAATAAGGATCAGCCAGTTCCTTTTTTGAGTTGATTTTCTAACGTGCATTAACACCATGCTTTGGTAATTATCTTCCCTTTTCTCTAATTGTATTTCATCTCATCAGCTATGCTCTTTCTCTTCCGCACTATCAAAACTTCGACAACAAACAATAAGGCATTGGGGGACATTTTTTTTCTTATTTTTCATTCAAAAAGGTTTATGTCTAATTAATCTAGTGTGGTTTTTAAGTTCAGCATGCAGTATATTATCTGTTCTAGCTCAAGCCCTCTCATCTTTATGAATACAAAGCATATATAATGCGCTGCCTGCCTATTATTAATTATAGAAATAACACAACAAAAGCACATCCTAAATCCATTACTGTTGTAAGCTCGACTTGTCTCAATAAATCAGCATCTACAATCAAAATTGAAATAATTTTTTATGCATAATGTATGTGCTTGTTGCCACAACATCTGTTCATTATGCAGAGTAATGCATTCTTGTAGTTTTTAAAAACTTCAGTCCTATAAAATAATCATAATGACTGCTTCATTACGGAGCAGGGGAAGACAGAAGTACATTTTACAATACGGCTCATGATTTACAGTTTCATCGACTTTTTATAGTCAAGTCAATCACAAGTTTGCAGGAGAAGCGTGGGGGAAGGCTCATTAAGGCAGCTGTTTGCAGAGACACATGTGTTCATACAGAGAGCGTCAGCCAGTCATGTGGAGTGGGTGGAAAAGGACCCACCACCCCACTCCCCTGTCACTCACAAAGAGCCCCACCAGAGAAAATACCTGGGCTTTATTTATTAAGACCACTATTTTATTACTTATTTCATTTTATGAAGAACAAAAAAACTGCACACGTGCTCATTTTGTCCCTGAGATGCACTATTGGAGAGACATGAAATGCTACACATTCGTACTGCATAATGTGAAACGATGTAAACATGCAAACCAACAAAAGACGCAGATGATGAGAACAGATGAAAACAACATTAAAGATGTAAAAGACTTAAAGAATACAAAGACAAAAACAATGATTAAAAGTATTAAAGAAATATCAAACATGATTTCAAATATGCAAAAATACAAAAGTGTAAAGGATGTAAAAAGATGAATGCAGTGTAAAATATCCATGCAGCCATCCATCCATCCATTTTCTACACCAGAGTCCCCTCAAGGGTCAGGGAGGGTGCTGAAGCCTATCCCAGCTGAGTTAGGACAAAGGCAGGGTTACACACTGGATGCGGCGCCAGTTCATCACAGGGCTTAGTGTAAAGATTTAAAAGGAAAGAAAAACACAAAAAAGATGAAATAGCATGGAAAATATGCAGAGATATACAAGAGAAACAGATGGAAAAAGCTGACAATGCATGAGGTATATGAGATAAAATTGCAAAATTGGTAACAGCCACAGGCAGTCGACCTAAATATAAGCAGGATATTTAGATAGATAGATAGATTGATAGACTGATAGATGATATGGTATCAATTCAAAAAGCCTAGATGATTTCCAGAGGAGTGTATGTAAAATTGAATTAGTACTCAAGTAAAACAGTTGTTACTGTATGATTTCAGTGGCACACATAGAAGTAGAAGTACTCATAAATATAAGTACATGAGCAAGAATAAAAGGGTATCATATGAAAAATCTACTGAAGTAGTCAGGAACTTTATTGTGTTGGAATTATTCTAGACTAATAGATTGTGTTCTAACAGGTCATTTACCAGCAGGTTATAAAAATAAAGTGTAAAGTACAACTTAAATGTCATCAATTAAGTGTCAGGAAAATGTAAAAATACATGTTAAACACAGTTTACTGTCAAATATCAATTTTTTTTCACTCATTTTGTTGTTTGTTTTGTGCACTTACCATATGTTCAGTTTGGGTATTTTTTGCTCATCTTTGTTCATTTAATAAATTTTTTGATCAGTTTTGCTCATTTTTGCTCACCGATTAAATTTGCTTTTTTTAATCGGTTGCTGTGTCACTTTTAATTTGTGCAATTATTCCACTTTGTTTGTTTGTTTTGACCATTTTGTTGTTCATATGGTGCTTATTATGTACATTTGTGTTAATTTATTCATTTTTTTTCATTTTTTGTTTAGTTTGTTCATTTTATTAATTTGTTTAAATATTTTCTGCAGTTTTACACATGCGGTTCCTTTATTCATTTACATTGTTTTGCCTTGACACCATATCGGTTCATAAGCCTAAAGATCATTTTCAAAAGTAACCAAGAGTAAAAAGTATCCTGCAAAGCGACACAAAATACAGTGTAAAATATACACCAAGACAACAACACAAAAGAAATGTTGGTATGAAAACAAAAAGAGACAACAAAATAAAAATGGCATGAAAGACAAAATAATAAGATGAAATGAGACACAAAAGAGGCAAAAAAAAGGATAAAGGTTTAAAAAAAACAAAAAGATGCATAAATTCAAAGATAAAAATGATACCAAACACAAGAAGAAAAAAAATCACAAAAGCTGCAAAAAGACAAAACTAAGGTAGAAGATAAAATATAATAAAAGTCAAAGTACAACATAAAAGACAAAAACAGAATAAAAAACAAATATGACATAAAAAACCAAAAAATACTATAAGGATGAAGAAGTCAAAATGCAACAGACAGAAGAGACAAGACCAGCATAAGACAAAATGACAAAAAAGATGCAAAAAGACAAAATATAGTGCAACAGACACTAAAAATGCAAAGTATATGACAGATGTTAAAAGACATGAAGACAAATCATAAAAGATTCTAAAAGGCACAGTGTGTGATGTTCAGGTTCACCCACAAACACTCAGTCAAAGTGTAAAAGACTTGAAGCAGCCAGAGATGATGCGAAACATGCAATAAATCAACATATGCAAAAATACACAAAAAACATAAAGCTGCGAAAAAGACAAAAGTGAGACAAATTTAAAAAAAAAAACGACATAAAACACACAAAACCAAAGATACAACCAGATTAGATATGACATAAAACACAAAATAAATTACAATGATGTAGATTTTTAAAAAGACACATGAAAAAGGCAGAAAAAGACAGAAAACAAGGTAAATGATAAACTACAAAAACGTAAAAGACAAAATACCACATAAAAGATGCAAGATGGATCGATGGGAGAGTTCCAAGGTGAAAACCACTGTTGACTAAAAAGAACACAAAGACTTGTCTCACATTTCACAAAAAAACATCTCGATGATGGAAAATATCCTGAGGACTGATGAGACCAAAGTTGAACCTTTTGGAAGGCCCATCACGTCTGGTGTAAAACTAGCACAGCATTTCAGAAAAAAAAAAAAACATCATACCAACAGGCAAACATAGTGGTGGGATGTGATGGTTTGGGGAAAAACATACATACATATCACTAATTTTCATGTGATGATTTGAAATATCAAGATATGTCCCAAGAATGGGCATTTATTTATTTATTACAATCCTGACAGCAACGACATTACCTCAAATCCGATTCTGGGTAATCACTGAGCCGGCAGCAGGTGTCACAGATGTTAGCTGAAACTAGAAAATGACAGACAAATATATATTAAGAGGTGATGTCAGAAATCAAAATAAAGCTGAGCAGAGTTGGACAAATTAGTCCTAACTGTGACGCATGCACGTCGCCATCGCTGCCCATCACATCACATCTCATGTTCTCCAGACAAGCGTCATGATGAGTCTCACACAGGGGCAAACACCACAGTTACTCCAGACAGGTGTGACCGAGTGGAGCATTTCAGAGAAAAAACACTGCTTTTGGTCATCAACAATGCAACTAATCTGGTAGTTGCTGCAGTTAGTGTTCGCTGGTTTTCTCCAAATCAGATGCTACATATTGTGAACCTGACCTCTCAGCAGCTGCAAAGCTGCAGCTGTAGCAGACGAGGCAGACGAATGCGACAGGTGAGTGGATTCTACAACAGAAGATAAGAAATTTGCAATAATCAACAGTATCAAATTGCAATCCTTTAACACATAGAATCACAAGATCGAATTGAATCAACACCGAAATATTGTGAGAAAATCAAATCACAACAAAAGTGTGTCGTCCCAGTCCTAGTCTGGGTCTGCTTTGCTGCTTCAGTAAGTCGTTGACAACTTGCCATAAATAATGGAACCATGAATTGTGCTCCCTGCCAGAAAATCCTGAGGGAGAATGTCTGGTCATCAGTTCATGACGTCAAACTCAACGGGTTATGCAGCAGGACAGTGATCTGAAACACAGCAGTAAATCCACTTCTGGATGAAGGTTTTGGACCAGCCTAGTCAAAGGCCGTACTTATTGTGACTGTGGGCGTCGTCCAGTGTCTTTGTTGTTTGTTGTTCTATCTACTCTTTCCTTTTGTCTCTCCTCTGTCCACTAGCCCCAACCGGTTGAGGCAGATGACCGCCTACCCTGAGCCGTTGGTTCTGCTGGAGGTTTTTTGCTTCCGTTAAAGGCTTGCTCTCAGTGGTTCTGTTGGGTTTACTGTCTGTATAGTATTGAGGTATTGGCCTTGAATGGCGAAGTACCTCAAGGTAATCTTCGACTATGATTGCCGCTATACAAATAAAATTTAACTGAACTGAATCAAAACCTATAAGATTTGGGAATGCGACGTCACCAGTGCAACGCGTTTTAGAACCTATGTACAATCCATGCGGCTTGCCATGGTGATTGTATGAAAACAGTCTGTTTTGATCCAAAAGTTTCAGTATTAGAAACTGTTTAAAATGGTTGGTTTCTGTGTTCTCGATTCCAACTACAGTTCACATGACTCTGCTGGAAAACAAAAAGCCAGTTGGCATGCGTTTTTTTTTTTTTAGTGTTTCAGCTTGGAAAAGACATCAAGGAGCAGCAGTGTTGGAGCTAACAAAACAAGACTGAATGGCCGAAAACACAGACAATATAATGAGCATCGTTGTGTGTTAAATGAGGTTTTTTCACCTGACGCTGTGTGCAGCAGAGACACAGAGGAGCAACTTAGCTTGGTAAATACAATGGTCATCTGATTTTCTGCTTTAAATATTTGCAGATCTTGTACCAGCCGTTCGTAAATTGCACAAGAATTCTTCAAAGACGAGTATGACAATATTTATCCACAGTGATGTGAAAGACCCTTTTTTTCCAGTTTTCACAAAGGCATGATTTGTTGCTGTTGTTGCCAAAGGTGACACAACCACTAACTATGTTTAGAGGGCAAATCATTTTTCACATAGCTTCCTCTCCTTAATTAAATGAACTCATCAAACTTGCTTTTTGTATAAACTCAGATTGTCTTTGGCTGATATGGAAATTTGTTTGATGATCTGAAAGAAGTGACAAATATTCAAATACTTTTCCACTGGACTAAGAGTAGCATTTCATTTCCTTTTTCTCACACGGAGGCTTTTTTATTCTGTATGATGTGTCTGGTGTTATTTTAGGTTGAATCCATCTAATGTAGGATATGGATGACTATGACAAAACACACACACGATGCATACTGTGTTGGATCTCTGTGATAAGAGCTGATAAACACTGAACAACACTATTTGCCAAACATGTGACACGTTCCCACCAGGCTTCGTTCTAGGAGATCACTTCCCGGGAGCTTTAAGAGGATGAAGGCACATTTCTGAACAGTTATTATCTGTGTCAGTACAGTACGAACGGCATCAGCGGTGGCGAAGAGTGATGATGAAGAGGAGTATTGGTGCTGCCCCACCGTGCCACTGTGGGACTGTTATCTCTGCAGCACATACATCAGACACCGATGCACACACCTCTTCCCTCTGAATCCAACATGACAGCTTCCTTTAGTTGCCCGCTTCCAATTCCGATAGCGCCGCAGTCTTGATCCAGCATGAAGAGCCGAGGAGATGTCGACAGATATGAATTGAACTGTCAGTAATGCGCGCGGCACAACACTAAGCTTTTAAAATGTACAAGGTCCCCAACAATATGTGCATTCTTTGATGCACAGATTATGTTATCAGTGTTCAGGGTGTCTATGCAGAGCACTATTCAACTCCTGATTGATAATGCAACACAGCTTCCTACACTTTCATTATTTACATTTACATAAGAAGCAAGGAAATTGATTTCCTTTCTAAACAGCATGGACTCTTTTATTTGCATTTTTAGCCGAGGCTCTTTTTTTAAACACTGACTGGCAGTGGGCGCAAAACTGGAATGGGCTGCTACGTTACTGGAGCTAATAGACATGAGAATATGCGAAAAGTCTTATTAGAATGAATTTCACTGCTACACACCATGTGTCTCAATAACTCCTTCCTTTTCACAGTTTCATACCATCAAAAGTATTAAATCTATATTCACTGGCTGATTCATGTTGCGGTGAAAAGGAAGATTAGACATTGACATAAAACCGGAAGGAAACAGGATATACAGAGTGACTACAATCTGTGGATTACAGATAAAATCACATCTTTAATATCTTTGCATCTACATACAGCCCATTCATGTTTCAACACAGCTGAAGCCTGAGCCACTTAACAAAAGCAGTTTATAATATTAATCTGACTGTTAGGCCATGACACACACAATAAAATCACCAGTACAGTCTACAAATTAAACTTCGCTGTTGATAAGAATACAAAATTCTTAATTCTTCACAGAGAATAGAATAGAATAATTTTATTGTGCAGTTAGACAGGAAATGTCTCTGTCATCTCACATTGTACAGAATGAGAAAACAACACATTTACATAAAGGAAAGACAAAATAGTACCATAGAAAAGTCTTGCTTACAGAAACAGGACATTTATAAAGCTGAACATGTGCAGCCTACACTCATGTCATTGAATTTATTGTTGCTTGTTGACTACATTAACTGCATACTATTAGGTCGGCCTCAGCCGAGCTGCACGCCTTGAAGCCCAAATCTCACGATCCGTCATGCAGTTGGCAAGCTCAGCAGTGGTGTCTGCACCAGAATCCCTCTTGTCCTTGTCAGCAAATGCACTCGGGGGTCACCCTCACTGTCGCGAGCTGTGCACTGGCTCCTACAGGATAAGGTGACTTGCAGGGAGCTCTGTGTGTCTATACCAGTGGCTTGTGAGGCCTCCTTGTGCAATATCCTGGGGAGGTCTCCATATAGCCCCTCATTGGTGAGGTGGTCCTGCCAGCTAACATTAAGGACAACATGTAGCATGCAGGTGTCTGTACCATTCAGGGACTTGTGTAAAGCGGTGTTCAGCGACCACCACTCCCTTCCACATAAAAGTGTGGTTTTCACAGTCACATGGAAGAACTTGATCTTAAGATCTCATGAAATGCTGCATCTCCAAACATTCCTCATGTCACTTAGTGCCTTCTAAGCTTAGTGCTTCATGGACCTTCATGTCATGGGTTGTTGAGTTGATCCATGACTCAAGATATTTAAAATCAGCAATGACCTCTTGTTGCTTATTGTCTGTAGTGAAGCTGAGCACATCACACCAATCCTGGCCTCGCTGCACTGGCTGCCTGTGCGTTTTAGAGTTCATTTTAAAATTCTTTAATTTGTCTTTAAATGCTTGAATGGTCTTGCCCCGTCGTATCTTACTGAGCTGCTCCATTCATACTCTCCTGCTGGAGCTCTCAGGTCAGCTGACCAGCTGCTTCTGGCTGTGCCCAAATCAAAGAGGAAGCTCAGA
>JAQQAE010018117.1:0-11280 GCA_029823295.1 Pseudamia nigra
AAACCTCTCTTATCTTTTTAAATGGGTGAACTTGCACATTTTTACATTTCCCAATACTTATTGTCCCCACTGTATGACCTGGCATTTGTTGGTGGTAATGGGTAATTTCAGACACCTGATTGGCTCATGAAGGGGAGACTCAACAGATGTTTGTGTTTTTTTGGTTTTTTGGGGTAAGAGCATGAGGAGAGGAATGGCAGAACGCGTCATGTTTTCGATCCGGGTTTGTAGCAACACGTTTTTTTTTACCAACTCACATCCAACAATGTAAGTCATTTGTTTTTTCTTTATGTCACCTTGATCTGCCCTGTCGCAGCAAAATCACTGAAATGTTACCTGTGAATTGATAACAAAAGAGATTCAACTTGTGAAATAAACACAAAAGAAATTAAATATAAAGTGGACTCTTGTTGTTTGGATTCAGCGTGTCAGCCAAGCGCACGACCTGTAAAACCGATAGAAAATTGCATTTTTAATTCGTCAAAAAAACGTGTTGCTACAAACCCAGATTGAAAACACGAGCAAAGTTTCTAGCCCAATTAAAAGCCTTCTGTATGTTCATTTATGAGGAAAAAGATGAAAGCATTCCAGGAGCGATTGGGTGAGGAGAGGACAAAGCGCTTGGAAGAATGGAAGAGGTCAGACGTAGCGCCTACAACCGACAGAAAGAGGAAGAGGCCCAGCGCATCCATGAGGAGCAGCTCAAGAAAGAACGGGAACAACCAGGATCCAAGAAGTGGGGCTGATGATGATTGGGGCCCCAGAAATGGAGGAGACAATGATAGAAGTGGAAGTAGAAACCTGGACGATGGACCTTGACGCAGCCGTGATGACTCCGAACCATGGAAGCCCCTCAGCAGACCTGGTGATTGGCGTGAGCGGGCAAAGGCCCGGTTTAGAAAGTTGGGGACCTCCTCGTGGAGGCGCTGATGGAGGAGAGAAAAGATCTGGTGACCGCTATAGAGACAATCGTCCCAAACGAGAAGAGAATAACTGGAGGAAGGGAGGAGAAGGAAACAGCTGGAGCGAGTCACACAGAGAAAAGGCTGACTGCGATGACCGTCATGAACGTGGCAACCGTGGTGACAGAGAGTGCAGAGATGAGCGTGAGCACAGAGGGAGACGATAAGCGAGAGGAGCATGACAGAGACCGGCCCAGGGAACGAGAGCCTGAAGAACTAGCGATCTGACAAAGAAACCCTGCATTGCACAAAGAATGAGACAGACTACGACGGGTGGACCACTGTTTGCCGCTGAGTCTGGACCCCAGCCTCAGCCCTGGAGAAAGTTCATATAGTGATGAAATATTGAAAAATCAAGTCCGGTTCTTAACAGATAAACATGTTTGTTCTCCGGCTCTTTGTTCAAGAAACTGATGCATAGAAACAAACACCTTCATCCTAAAGATTATTTTAATTTTCACTTCACTTGATCCTCAAAGACAAATGGCAGTAACAAGGTTTCTGTAGGTACCTGAAGCACAGTCAGGCTTTTAAATTTGGATTAAATAAAACTGGAAAATATTTGAGGTTGTGAAGTCCCAAATGGAAAATGAATTTATTAAACTATGCAAAGAAATGGAAAAGTTAAACAATGTTGTTTCTGATTTGATGGGTACTGAGAATGCAGAGGAAGGGGAAAAGGATCAAGTTGAATGGTATAAACCCAAAGCAGCTGCTTTAGAAGAATTTACGGAGGAAGTGACAAATTGGGTTGCTATGGCTCCTGCATACAATGGATCAATGGAAAGTGTCATTAAATCCAAAATTGTTACACCACATGACAGTGCTTCAAATATTCAGAGTACAGTGGAACCCCAGCTTACAAGTGCATTGGCTTACAATTTTCTCGTTTTTCGGGTTACGAGGAAGAGAAATTTTGTACCGGCTCATGAGCAAAACCTCGGGTCATGAGTAAAATAGTTCCTGAGAGTGCGCACGCTCAGCCTCTCACAACAGACCGGAAGCTTAGAACTGAAACTCAGGCTGTATTGTGCTTCATATTTGTGCGTTTTTTCATCGTGGGACCTAAGAAGGATGCTAGTGGTGAGTGTCATATGCGGCTTTAACACAATCCTGGTTCGATAAGTTCAAGATACACATGGGAATTCATTCGGTGGTCAGGCATGGGGAGGCGGCTAGTTCCGATCGGAAGGCTACTGAAGAGTTTGTTAAGCTCTTCCAAGAGCTTGTGATCGAGGAAGGATACCTTCCTCAACAAGTGTTTAACTGTGACAAGACAGGGCTCTTCTGGAAGAAAATGCCACGGAGGACATTCATCACTGCCATAACAAGGTTTCAAGGAGGAGGAGGAGGAGCGAAGGAAGCAGTAAACAGCAAATCGCCTCTCCATGTTATCATGGAGAAAACACTGTTGCTTTGAAAGCAGCGTTAGTCCCTTCGCAGGATCCACAGACTTGATAGACAGACTTGATCTGCTTCAGAATCGTGCAGATGGTGGACTGTATTCCTTTGTGAGGTCGGTCACGCCAACACCACGAGAATGTTTGTGTGGTCTCGCGTTTCATGTGCATCAACATCATATAGTTTTCTTGTCACCACTACCATTCTTCTTAGGTCCCATGATGAAAAATACAAAACGAAACAGCATTTTAGGTGAAAGAAGGCAAATATACAGCGCAAAGTTCCCGGAAGTGAGGTCGTTCACTTTCAGGTTCTTTTGCTACTTTCAATTTTTTTGCAAGTCGAGACAAAATCTTGGCCAATGTCTTCTTTGTAACCTGAAAAATTTGTGTATAGAAGCATTTGTAACCCGAGGTTCCACTGTATGAATTATTTATTTTTTATTTTGGAAATATGTATGACCTGGCGTTTGTTGGTGGTAACAGGTAATTTCTGACACCTGATTGGCTCATCTGTATGTGTTTTTTGGTTTTTTTTGGGGTAAGAACATGAGGACAGAAATAGCAGAGTGCCTCGTGTTTTCAATCCGGGTTTGTAGCAACATGCTTTTTTTGAGCAACTCACATCCAACAATGTAAGTCATTTGTTTTTTCTTTATGTCACCTTGATCTGCCCTGTCGCAGCAAAATCACTGAAATGTTACCTGTGAATTGATAACAAAAGAGATTCAACTTGGGAAATAAACACAAAAGAAATGAAACATAAAGTGGACTCAGCGTGTCAGCCAAGCGCACGACCTGTAAAGCTGATAGAAAATTGCATGTTTAGAAACTATCCTGAACCTGACTGAAGAATTAGAAGAGACACTGACGCCCACTGCATTGAGGAGCCACGTCATCCCACCTCCAGGTTTATGCAGTGTTAAGAATTTATGTCACATGAAATGTTATTGTTGGTGGCAACACTGTGGGTCTCAGCAAATCTTCAGTGTCTCACATTGCACTCAAGGACACTGTCAAACATCCCTTCAGTTAGTAATGGTCTGATAACATGTTCATTTAATGCCTAACACGCTGAGCGTAAGGATTCAGAGCAACCTAAGAATCTTTAAGGACTCAAAACCTCTGCACAGGCACATGGCACATATAACACAATGCTGAAACATTTAAAACACAATTTTCCAAAGCAGTCTGTACCCAGTTTTCACCATCCACCCATCACCATGACAACACAAGCCACTTCCGGGTTGTTGCTGTGAGCCCGGGTATGGCAGATCAACAGTCCACAAACACCACCTCGGGGTGGAAATGTGGAGGGAATTTATGCAAAACACCATCAAGAAACATCATAATGATGAAAACCCACAGGCTCTGTGAAACTGAAAATAAACTAAAGACAGTGTCCTGACAGGAGACACTGGACTTCAGTGAGAAACACCAACTATTTAAATATCTTTATCCTCCTACAACCACTGTTATGTTGAAATAAGCACATGTAAAGTGTATACAGTATATCACCTTCTGTCATGAGGGTTTTTACTCCCACAAGATGAAAAACAATGAATACTGATTAATTTCAATTAATCATGATTGATACCCGGTGATCCTGTGATTAATCAGATTAAAATTTTTAGTTGTTTTAACAGCTGTAGAAAAGACCACAGGCAGGCCGCGCTCACGGTCCAGAGAACTAACTGGCTCCTCACTTACTGGTATCAGGACAGTGAGGTTTGTTGAGTAAAAACCTACACGTGGTTATTAACGGAACATAAGACAATGAATAAATAAGATTGAAATAATATATTACATTTGCCCAAAAAAGTGAAATAAATGTGAAAACATGAAGAAAAATATATACTGCAGGGCTGCCACAAGTTCCCAAATCAACCTGCTCCGATGAACAGAATCATAAGGGCGGCGAGGTTTCACCGTGTGGGGAGCACTTCTGGAGGAGTGAAGAGGAGATCTCCATGTCCTCACGGAGAGCTGTGGACGGAACCTGACTCCGTCTGCAGCCTCATCTGTACAGCTGTTGTAGTGCATAACTAGGCAAGGTCTTGTCGCCCACTCCTCTTCCCTCAAGAGGCTCCAACTTTTTCTATTTCTATATAACTTTTTCTCCATAGGTGTGAAAATAACACTCATTCTTGTGCAGTAGAATATGTATACAGTACACTCTAAACTACAGCGGTTCCCCAGTTTATGAATGCATTGGCTTACGAATTTCTCGGGTTATGAGGAGGAAATCGAGCAAATTTTTGTACCGGCTCACATGCAAAAATTTGGGTTGCGAGTCCTCCGATAGAGAACACATGTTGCGACTTCCCCCAACATCAGCTGGCCAAGAAGCTACAAGAAGCTAGTTATGTTTAGTATGTGTACATCAAGTCTCTACTTCCCTCCCTCCACCAGCATCAAGCCTCCTTCGCCTGCAGCCGTCTGCCTCCAAGGTAACATGTCATTATAAATAATATTTAGAACCAATTTTATGCATTCCTTTTCAGATAATTAACATCACTTCCTTTTCAGATAATAATAATAGATAAACATTCTTTTCAGAATACCTTATGTGCATGTACGGGTATTTATGTACGTACGGCAGAAGTCAATTACAATCTCCTTATATATGTACATATATGTACTTACACGCATGTACCTAGCTACATGCACTAAAGCACATACCCACCGTGCGCAAGTACATACGCATAGGTAGGGACGTGCGTGTGAGCGTGCGCGTAGGTAGGGACATGCGTGTGAACATGCGCAAGTGCGTACCTACCTATGCACGTACCTAAGAAGCCTACTTGCGCACGTGCGCACTTGTACACAGGCGCTTGCATGCGCATGCACACATGAACGATGGGAGCATCACTTCATCTCACTGTCTTCTTACCCCAATGTGCCCATCACTCTGGAACACAGTCAATCTGGACTCAGACCACATGACCTTCTTCCATTGCTCCATAGTCCAATCTTTATGCTCCCTAGCAAAGTGAAGCCTTTTTTCAGGTTAGCCTCACTGATTAGTGGTTTACTTGAGGCTACACAGCTGTTCAGTCCCAGTCCCTTGAGTTCCCTTCACATTGTGTGTGCAGAAATGCTCTTATTGTATTTGCTTAGTTAAATCCAGGTGGCAACTTTTTTTTTTGCCCAGGCAGTGTATAATCAGTGATTCTGCTACATTTACTAAAAAACCTACACAACAATGAACACTTCCCAACAGATAAAACCTTGATAAATTCAACCACCCCTTGACATGAGAATAAAGGCATCATGAAACACATCCTATATGTTCTTCCACTTACTTCATCTCCCATTGCACAACATCTGTCTGAAGCTTTAAGACTTAGAACATGAACTGGCAAGTGAAGCAGGGCCTTATTACCCCATCTATGAGTCTAAAAACCATTAATAACACACATTCGGTCAAATAATAACATTAAAATCTGGTCCATGAGGCATAAAATCTGCGTTAACCTTCCACGGACAGTCAACACTTCCTCTGGTGTCTGGTCCGTCCATGGTGCCTTAAGGAACACACACTCACTCATTAGTGCGATGTCTCTGCTAACATTTCCAATTGTCAGAGTGGCAGCTGGGGTGTTTTCGGTACCGTGGCCTCGCCTGCAGATATAGGCAGGGACTGTCAGCATGGATCACACTGTAACACTGATGCTCCCAACCTCCACCTCCGACCCTCGGCCCTCCCAGCACACCCGGGGAACACCGTACACCCTGTCAAATGGTCCTTGAGTGGGCTGCTAAAGTGAATTATTTCCATTTTGTCAATTTTTCACAAGACTTTGAAAGTCGAGGGTGCACATTTTAAAATCAGTCTTTCACACGGAATGATTTAAATAATCAATATGTGCTCATATTTCCCCAGGAATTAAAATGTAAAACAGCTAATTAGAAGTCCCAACTTCAGTCTTTCAGGAGAACATTTCCACACGTATTCAGAACACGTTACACCAAATGCTTTGTACTGTGAGCAGGTACAGCACAACTCTGATGGCTGTGAAACTCAGGAAAAAGTAGAGCAATCAACAAGGCTTGAAGAATGGCACATGCTTTAAGCTGCTCCGCAAATACGATGGCTCAGAGGAGTCGGTTCCCTGCGTTTAACACATTAAGAATGGATGGAACATACAGTGGTGCATGCCATTTACCCTGTACTTTTAAAAGCACAACACATAGCATTAACCCATAAAAATGTCTGAAATCAGAGAAGAGCATGTTTTGAATTGAAAGGCTTGTGCACTTACATCATGCGTATGATATTAAATGTTTCCTGCCAGGCTTTAACACAGAGAAATCTGTAATTTATTCTCTGTATCTGTAGGTTTAATTTACTGCACTGTCAGTGGAATGTTTGTCATTAAACATCATGCAAATAAAAATTAAGCTGTTTGACACATGTCCTTGAAACAGCTGTATCGTCTATTTATTTAGCATGTTTAATATGAAAGATAACGATGAAGCACATTGTCGAAAGTAATGACAGTTCATTGTGAAAGGTAATGAGGAAACAGTGGGTCTGTAAACAGCACCAGTCTGTTTGACGTTGACATGTCGTAGCAGCAAACGTGATGCCTTGTGTTCAAATTCTGTTTTAAAAAGAAAAATAAAAATATGTGCTGAAACAGATGATGGTGAATAGTGGCGTATGAGTCTGCATGTTTACTGAACTAATACAAGAAATGAACAGAAATCACATGTTAGATTGAGCCAACAAGAAAATCTTCACGTGTGGAAAATGACAAGGAAAACCACACGGCTTGGACACCATGACCTGGACGACTGAGAATCTTCACAGACAGTACCTACGAAAGCTCTTAATATTTGCAAAACTGTACTGGATGGAAATGTACACATTGCGTAATGATCTGCACAACATTTTGGAAGGAAGACTTAACTCATGATTCCAATGGACTCAAAGATCAACTGGAATTTTTAAAAAAATTGTCAAGCCAAGGTGATTCTGGTTGATCTCATAAAACTCCATTTTGAGCATTAAGTAAAACTAACTCAGATCAGAACATGGACGTATCTAGTTCAATATACAGCTAATGTTTCATTTCATGATTCTTTGTGTGCAGAATTCCCCCCGATTTTAAGACCGTTTCCACCATAGTACTGTACTTAGCTTTACAATATTTTTCAGAGTCTTAACTGATTAAGTTGAAACATGCAAATGGTGGCATTAACCTGCTTTTTGGCTCTAGATTGAAGA
The DNA here is from genome assembly GCA_029823295.1 of Pseudamia nigra. Lineage (NCBI taxonomy): Eukaryota > Metazoa > Chordata > Actinopteri > Kurtiformes > Apogonidae > Pseudamia > Pseudamia nigra. Next base: position 7,596 of record JAQQAE010018117.1, read on the forward strand.
TAAATGGACACCGTTTCAAGCAGAAATATTCAATACGACTGTACAGGATAAAAATATTAGAGCAGGGCTGAATTGTCCTGCATTCATCTTAAAGTGTTTCAGCTCGTGATGTGTACAGACAGCCGTCAATAGGTCTTCAGTAAAATATTGTTCACAATTGGCTCACGCCAAAAAGAGCGATATGAAAAAGGAAAGACCTCCGTCGTTGTTTCTCAACAGTTTACTTAATAGAACATATCAGTTTTCTGTCAGAAAAGCTTTTTGTGAACTGAGGAAAAAAAATGAGAATGAAAATGGAAGATAACTGAACAACAGAGTAAGAAGGATGCGGTCGGAAGAATAAGAGGCGGCCGATGGAGCTGGTCCTGAGCCAGTGAAGAGAAGACGCTGATGAAGGACGATCAGGACTTGAGAAGAGAAGCTATAAAAGATAAGGCATAATCAAACAAAGTAGAGGGACTGGTAAATATAAGAAACACAATATAATATGCTTTCTAGGAAACAAACATGAGTGTCCATGTACTGTAATGTTACATAAAGTCCTTAGCAAGTGCCAAGGATTATCTGTGTTAAAGTTTCAAAAAACAAGTTTGGCCTCCAGAGCATAGTCTGAATCTATAACGGGACAGAGTGACCGTGACGTCATCCATTAGTTTGTGAAGCGTCGTTTTGAGGTCAATCATGTCGTCACTTCCTGGACGACATATTGGAGCCAAAAACAGGATGTGACCACATTTGGATGAACGGCAGCGGGGCTTATGAAGTGTTCATGCCAGGGGACTCATGGGAAACTAATACTAGCCGCTAGCTTACTGATGCAGTAAAACTTAAACACATAGTGTCAAAGTCCTATGACATGTCAGTGTAAACACTTACCCACAGTTGCAGTCGAGTGTATGTCATGTATAACTATGAACATATTGAATAAATAGACCATATGAAGGTCTGAATCGGTCCAACTTCACTAGAGAACTGTTACTATAGCGACATGTCAATCAAACCCCAGCACGGTAGTGATTTGTTGGATTATTTGCCATAATATCTTAATAACGGAGCAAAAAGCTAAAGAGACCACCACGTTACTTATTAGAGGATCCAAATAAAATGTTTGAGACCATGATGAACCATGAAAAAAATTTATTTGTTTAGTATTTTCAGATAGAATCACACGTATCTATGGAAAAAAGCTTCTTGGAGCCGGACGATTGCTTCCCCAGTGGCCAAGCAGTGGAATTACAACTTAAAGTTACATCTGCATTGGCCTTGTTGCCCCTTGCTCCGGAATCATTATTGACATGGTGTCAGAAGTGAAAATGGTCAGGACTCATAGCCACGTGTCATCCTCAATAGACCTGACAGGCAGCGGTTGATGATGGAAGAAATAACAATGTAGTGCTTGGAAGGTTAGATGAGCCCTTCGGAACAAAGAGGAATGTGTGTCTCCGCAGTGAGGGTGCATTGTCCACCACTAGGGCAGAGGTCAAAGCACCTGAGCGTCGTGAGAAAGAAAAAAAACACTATCCATTCATAGAGTGGATCTGCATCATCTGCATGTCAACACCATCTCAGTGTCCACTGCACCAGTGTTGACTGGTTGAAGAGGGCACTTAGAACCAGATCCACAAAGACGGGACTGTGCTTACTAAATGCGTTGGCAGTAGTGTTTCTTTGGAGCAGGCAGTTTGCTGCTTTTATGACCTATTTACTGAAGATTTAGCAGTGTGATATGCTGGTGCATAAGTAGCTACAAAGTGCTGAATTTGAGTGTCAGGGTCCAGGGTTTCTCTACACATCGTAGATTTAAACACTGGTGTATCGTCATCTACAAGGTTATTCTCATTCTTCCTTCCTGCCTCCAGACCTGTACTTATAATCTTAGTTCCTAGGATATTTACTTGCCCTCTGTCCCAAAGGTCAGGACTGAACTGGGGGAAACAAGGTGTTTAAATTTGCTGCTCCTTCTGACTGGAACCAGTTACAAAAAAAAGAGTTGGAAGTCAATGAACTGATTTCATTGGACACTTAAGAAAAAGTTTTAAGACCTTGAAGCAAATGCATTAGGCTGCAGGTGCTTTGATTAATTCACCAATATGGCTGATTCTGGGAAATAGTTGCTGCTTTTATTGTTATGGCCTTGAATGCATATGGACTATATATTTTGTATTACCATATATTTTGTATTATCATATTTGTGTATGACTGTTTTGTTTGTCTGAACCTGTTTGCTGCTGCCGTCTTGCCCGGGGCACTCTGGAAAAAAGTGATTTTTAAATCTCAATGAGGTTTTCTCCAGGTTAAATAAAAAGGTTAAATAAATAAAATAAACATCAGCATACAGAACGGCTTGTAAGGAAAAGTTCTGAAATTGCAAAAAGTGAAGGTGAAATCAAAGTTTGGACTAATTCTGATAGTAAAAACACACCTGGATCATACAGTGACTAGTCGCCTCTCTTTCTCTACCCCCCTCCCCCCATTTTCTATTTTGCAATACTGCGATACTAACTTGCTTCTTCCCTGTACATTTGTGCTTCCTCCTTCTGTTCTAGTTCTCTTGATGTCTTTGCTGTGTGTTTTGCTGGTTGTCGTCTTACAGTGTGTGTTGTTTGTTGTTCTATCTCTACTCTTTTGTCTCTCCTCTGTCCACTAACCCCAACTGGTCGAGGCAGATGGCCGCCTACCCTGAGCCGCTGGTTCTACTGGAGGTTTTTCGTCTTCCATTACCCTGGTCTTGCTCTCGGTGGTTCCGTTGGGTTTACTCTCTGTATAGTCATGGGTCTCGGCCTTGAATTGTGAAGTGCCTAGAGATAATTATCGATTATGATTGGCGCTATATAAATAAAACTGAATAGAATAATTTGCCACGCAGCGCACACACACACACACACACACACACACACACCCACACACTGCAGTTTTGTCTGTGAGGAAGGTGTTGCCTTGTATTTTATCTGTCAAAACACAAAAGGATTAAAGTCAGCATCGCCTTCAGGGACAGAAGAATCCACTTCAACACCAAGTCAAAAGGAATATTATACTTCAACTTTTGTTGCCAAAATGTATGCTGTGACCTAATTAATGTGAAGATTTATGTAACATTTACACTGTAATGAACATTGGATAAACTGTATCACCTGGAAGTTGAGACCTGAACATTTTCCTTAAAGGCCAGTATGTTTCACTCAATAGCCTGGGGTTATATCACTTTCAACTTCACTGAAAACTGAGACATGTATGTCGGTGCAATAGTTTCAGACCCTTCTCATTTTGAAAGTCAAATTCGAATCTATCGCACATTAAAATTTGATGCCTCGAGCCATAGCAGTTTTGGTACTACAGGTCAAAATACATTGAGCTATGACCTAGTTAATGTGTAAATTAGGCGGCTGCCATAGGAACCCTTCCCCCTTCCCTGACTACCAGTAATGTGGAGAGTTTGGTTAATTTGGGTCCAGGAACTTTGGAGACACAGAGCTGAGTGTTTAGACCATAGTATATATATATATATATACACATGTAACTGGACAAAGTGACCGTGACGTCACCCATTAGTTTGTGAAGGGTCATTTTGAAGTCAATCAGGTTGTCACTTCCTGGAGGGCATGTTGGATCAAAAAACAGGATGTAACCATATTTGGACAAATGGCAGTGGGGCTTATGAAGCGTTCATGCCAGGGGACTCATGGGA
>JAQQAE010018118.1:0-11279 GCA_029823295.1 Pseudamia nigra
CCCAACAACATAGCTCCTAGGATCACTGGGACACGCAAACTCCTCCACCACGATAAGGTGGCGACTCATGGAGGAGCAAATCAGAATTCTAAGTGACAAAATAATTTTACAGTGAAGGACATTGCATAGATACAGTATAAGTCTGATTTTTGCCTTCCCATGCAATTAATTAATAAATCAACTCTAGTCCTCCAGTTTATACAACCATAACTGTTGTTTGTTCCTACTTTGAAATACAACCTGTGATAGCATTTATAAAACTGCACCTAAGGTCACTGTAGGAGTGTTCACCACATTTTACCCATAGACTGCATATAAAACATGGACGAAATCTTTATGACATGACCCATAGGTTTCTGAAGGGCTGTTTTGAAGCCTAAACAAGGAGCCTCTGGGTGCCACCATAATGGCACTTCTGTTTCAAAAATGAACTTACATGTGGACTGTGAGTGGAGTCAAGGTGGATTAAATGAAACGGTGATGACCTCTGGCTCTGATAGACCTGTCAATCAAACTGCCTATTCCCTGAATTATGCATCAATATCAGCGTTTTGATCAATTAAATGGAAGAATTATATAAAATTTAACCCTCAGACAGCGTTCACAGAGGTGGAAATAAACTATAGAGATCAAAACTGTTGTTTGTGCTGTTGATGGTATGTTTATTTCTGCCTTAAAGTTGGACATTTTAACATGGGATCCTATGGCGATTGACTCACATTTGGAGCGAGCCTGCAGTGGACACTGATGGTACTGCAGTTTTTGACACTTCCATTCAGCCACAGAGGTTTCTGCATGATTTTGCCAAAAAATCAATGATCAATCAATCATCACTCAATGTTTCAAGCACCTTTGCGGCATCATGCCATTGTTATCACTTAAGTCCAAGATGTTACCAAAGGAGAGAATTCTTAGAAAAAAGCAGAGGGGATGGTTAGGGTCTCTCACATTACAAGCATCCAAGACACATGGCAAAGGATGCAGAGTGATGGCAACTTTAGCAACTGTAATGCTGTCTTTCTATGTCAGGAGGTGACACACCTTTAACATTCAGACATAAATAAGTGCTCCATAGGGTTTGACAAGGTAGCTGAATCTGAAACCATAGGAATGAGACAGTTGTGTATTTTGTGTCTGATTCTGCCACGAAAAGATGGTGATACCATCAAGGCTGTGTCATGATTTAAATTCTGACACAGTATTTTCATTGAGTCTTGAGGCATTTCTGCCGTATACCTTCCAGGTTATAAATGTCTTGTCTGCTTTGGTTTTTTTGCTGACTTGTGCCAATTTGAGTTTTGAAAGATGTTTTCACTTAAACTCCAGAGTTACCTCAGAGCACACTACTACACCTGGCATTTGTCTTCTTTCGGGAGGCATTTATTTGACACAAAGGTGTCACCTCGGAGCCTTCTCATGTCTCATGCACTGGCAGCAAGATAGAGAAATATGTGTGTGTGTGTACATTTTGCTTAAGACCAGGGGTGGAAGAGTGACAGGAGCAACCCTCCGCCTCATCTCTCTCCTCCTCCCATATACCCATCGTCTTTCCTCCCACGCCATCCGTTCCATTACATTGATAATAGGATTTGGAGGCTGCATTATTGCTGCTGTCTGAGCTGGGCCTTGTGATATCCCTTCCCGCACCCCTCCTCCTAACTTGCATGTTAGTGTCCTGATTCATACTCCATTCGCCAAGGCCTCAGTAAAAGACCAAGGGGAGCCATTTGGTTCAGGGTCATTATTGCGCTCTGCTATATGGACTAGTGAGTTTTATTCTTGGCAGACTGTCAACGAACTAAAAAACTGATGTGAGCTACAAGAGACTCCTGGGGACAGTGAGTGCTGCTTTGTTGTAGCTCTCAGTGAGTCTTATTTGTTCAGACAGCAGTTATGGTCATTCACAGAGGCAATTTTGAAAGTTTCAAGTACACAGCAGTGCCGTTTGAGTTTTTAACAAATTTTTAACAGGGAGACATTGCCAAGGTCAGACCCGAAGTCAAATCTCCTGTGAAGCTGGTACAAGGTATCAAGTGATAAATGGAGCATAGCAACAGCAAATACCAATGTGACATTTTGCTGCACTACATTACATGAAAATTGTTAAAATTACATATGCATTAGCTGACAAGTTAACCATGCTTGACAGTTTTAAACAACCAACTGGCATTCACTCATTGGCTTTATCTCCTCAAGCGGTGTAATGACACTAGAGTGGCAGGCTCGCAACCACAGCTTTCACCTTGAGAGACAGACCACTGCTGATGACTGTGAGGCCCCCCTCCAGCTCAGACGCAGTTCAGAGGTAAAATAGCAGCGCAAAACAAATATTTTTTCTCTTGTGCTTGTCTTCCCAATCACTGTGTGGTAGCATTTGGCATTTCTAGCTGTGCACACCAGGCTAATTCCTGTCAATGCCATGGCTAGATCAATCTGTGCAGGCCTTATCTTGTGTGCACACTTAGACCGCAGCATCTGTGGCTTGTGTGCTGTGAGAGGAATTGTCTGGTATAAGGAGTTCACTGCTGCTCACTCACCCTTCCACAAAATGACTGCAATGTGTGTATTTTAGTGAAGTCTTTACTTATTATTCTATATTTGCCCACTCCAATTAATTAAGTACTGGTGTTATCTATCAAGTGTATTCTCGTTTCCCTTGTTAAACCAACATAGTGCAGGATATGTGCCAGAACAGATGTGTTGCTGTTGACTCTTGAGGTCTTTGAATGTTTATTGAAAATCAAAATCAAAGTACTCCAATCCAAAAAGTTTCCCTTTGGCAGAAATGGTGACTCTGAAATATTTGCTGGGATTTGGGAGGATATAATTGCAGTAATATAATATTCCTAATTACGTTGATGTGTAATGGGGCAACAACAGTTGGCATGCAAGTTCTCACAGGGAACACAAGGCATGGCTGTGGATTAGATTATCAACAGTAAATAAAGTTCTTCCACCTTGTATAGAGGTGTCACACTGCAGTAAAATGTATCAATGGAGCAGAAAAATAGCTACAGCCATCAGATTGAACATTGCTGACTGCTGGAGTCATACGACTACAAGCCAGTCTGTGGACAAGGAAAGTGTGCAGTATTCTGTAATACTTGTTTTAAATTATGAAGTAATTATTATTATTTAAATTATGAAATAGTTATGAAGTGAAATTATTAGTCTATTTTATGGTTAATTTGTGTTTTAATGATGCTGCACCACTGTTTAGTAAAACACCTTCAAACATAGCAGCAAAGATGCTCGTGTCTGGACCACTAAAGTCCACTATGCACTTATTTCCCCATGCATTGTTAAAATACTGTTTATTGGTTGTTTGACCAATGTATCAAGCCTCCTCCACTTGTTTTGTCCAGAGAAGGAGGTTTTTGCACTCATGTTTTAAAATACATTACATTAATTGGGGTTTGGCACACACCGCACTTGGGCTACCCTCTGAAATCTTAGAATGATATGGAAAACCCTGCATGGAAGTGAAGTCCATTTAGCTACTTCATGCCACACTAAGTGATATATTTGCAACAAAATGAAATTTTCTTGACTTGAAAAAACTGTCTTTTTAAGTCCAGTCGACGATGGTGGCAAACTAGCCCATGGTTTGTCAGCATCCATATTACGATTAGACAGGCAACCTGCCAGTCAGTACAGCTTACAACCTCCTAGTTGCATGAACTCACACCCTCACTCACGGATTTGAAAACAGTCATAGCAGTAGTGACTACAGAGCCAGCATCTGTAGTTTAATTAACCACAGGATGACTGAGGAGAGACAGCCTGCATTTCAGATTCCTTCAACATCTGGTACAGGTAAGAAAAGAACAGACATACGAGCTTGACACCTCGTAGGGTTGAGGTTGTAAGCCATGCTGACTGGTAGGTCACTTGTTCAATCATTTATATTGGTCTGACACAAACAACTGGCTACTGGCTAGTTTGCCAACACAATCGACTGCACTTTTAAGTTAAGAGTAACCATATTGAGCCAGGTAGGTAAATTCATTCTCTGCATTGTACTCACTGTATGATATGAGGAACATTGGCTGCCACTGAAGGCAGCCAGTTCTAGATGTTAACCAGGGACCTCATTTATAAAACTTTGCATAGGATCCATAGAAAAACTTAGCAAATAACTTATAGTATAAGTATAGTATAAGTATAACTTATTATATATCTTAGCGGAAAATCAAATACAGTGAATGCCAAAAAATATTCTGATTTATAAAACTATGCATTGCACACCGTGTGATACTTGTTAGACAGCAAACACAAAATACAAGAGCACAGAGGTACAGTAGCATTGGAGCCTAAACTACCTAACCTAGTCCATTGTCTGCAAACACAGGACAACGACATTACTTTAAAAATATCACTGTTTGTTTATAGTGAGTTTATCACCGTCATGATACGGCACTACCGTGCCTTTCATGAGAAAAGGGACGAAACTGGAGCTTCACCCAGCCAAGGTAAGTCATTACATTACAATAACACTATTGCAACTTTTCCATGTTGACTTTTGCTTCTTGTGCAAATAAAAACAGGTAACAGACACTGTATTTGTCCCTTGTTGTGAGGGTTGTGTCAGGAAGGGCATCCGACGTAAAAAAAACCTATGCCAGATCAAACATGCGAATCATTGGTATTTCGCTGTGGCGACCCCTGAGGGGAGCAGCCGAAAGGAGAAGGAGAAGAAGATGCGCACACCTTCACATAGTTTCCCTTTTATAAATGCCAACCTGTCTGAAAGCTTGTGTATGTGTCTCCGCCTCACAGACAACCCTGTCCACACCTAGATTCCACCTTAACACATCAATGCAAATAGTCTCATGCATATTCACAGACACACAAATGAAGCAGCTGCACAGTGGATTCTCTTGATAAATCATGGCAACGTCAAGGAAGCGCAACTTTGGTATTGCTGACACTAAAGTCATGTTAAATGAAATTGAGGGGGGCAAAAATATGCATAACCAATAAAAAGACCAATTACAGAGTGAAGCCATATCATATTACCTCAGAAGCGTATTCAGTCAGCAGCATTGCATAATCTCTGAGATAAAATATTAGCTGGATTTAAAAGTCAGTACAAAAGAATTACGACTTACTGCCTCAGTGTGTCAGTCACAGGTGGGTTGGGGAGGGAGTCACACACTTAAATACAGTTAGAAATATTCACACATGAAACCTACCGTGATCAATAGTTCATAAACGGCTGGTTGTTAAGAGACACATCATACCTGTGTGTGATCGTAGTAAGGCTGACAACATAATACAACCAGATTTTCACTGAAATCAGCCATCATTCCAAAGGTATGAATTATACAGATTTCTATGAGACTGATAGAGAGTCAAGTGTGTAGGGACTGTGTATGAAGTACAATACCAGAACAAAAAGAAAAGAGGTGCCACAAATAATATTCAGTAACTTCACAATAAAGCATTTTATGCACATGAAAATCACTATGTATACAGTGGTACCCCATCATACGGGTGCATCATCATATCAATCAATCAATCAATCAAACTTTATTTATATAGCACCAATCATAATCTCTAGATTATTTCTAGGCGCTTGAATTTTTCATGACACAAGTAAGACATTGGGCAAAATTTTGTCCCATCAAGTGACTAAATCCTCAAGTTATGACTAAAATAGTCTTGGCTTCTTCCGGTTTCTCTCGCCGTAGGGCTACCGGAAACTGTGGGGGCACTCTAGCGCAGTACAGTGGAAGTGGCCCCCAGATGAACAGAAGAAGAAAAAGAACAGAACGAAACATAAACACAGAAAGATTAACAGAAATGGCTCAACATTTTGAGGAGAGGCTGTGCCAAAGACTGTATATATTAGGGTCATCTTGGACAACATCTTGGAGACAAAAATAGGATGCAACCAACTAATGGGAAGCTTTAGTTAGCTTCTTGCTAGCCCACAGATGCTCAAACTTCACCAAGCAGTGCTAAACAAAATCATATTGTTAGTGTTGTTAGTGTAAGCACTTAACCACAACTGCAGTTGAGTGTATCTCAGGTAAAACTGTGTACATATTTAATAAATACAAGATATAAAGGTCCAACTTGGTCCGACTCAACCAAAAGGTAGTTACCATAGCAACATGTAATGGCACAGCAGTGATATGTTTGCCCTAATATGATGTTGATGCACATGAAGCACGAGTGACCAACTTGGCAAAGGAATACAATCAAAGAATACAGTCACTGCCATTTGAAGCAGAGAGAAACGATCAAGTCTGTGAAACCTGCTACAGGCATCACATTGATTTCTAAGCAGCGGTGTCTGCATGACGAGATGGACAGGCTATTCAGTGGTCAGGCATGGTCAGGCATGGCCAGGCGGCTAGCTCCGATCAGAAGGCTGCCGAAGAGTTTGTTAAGCTTCCTCAACAAAGGACCTCATTTCCTCAACAAGTGCTTAATTGTGACGAGACAGGACTCTTCTGGAAGAAAATACCACAGAGAACATTCATCACTGTCGAGGACAAGGAACCGCTGTTTAGCCCGTGTATGTTCTTGGTCACCATCATGCCTCCTTTGTCCGCAGCCGTCAAGGTAAGGTGACAATATAAATCATTTTTAGAACTAATTTCATGCATTCCTTTTTAGATAACTAACATAACTTCCTTTTCAAATAATAATAACGAATAAATGTGCACGTACGGGTGTATAATACTGTACATACTGTATATGGGAGTTTTCATGGGTCTTGTAATGGATCAACTGGTTTTACATATATTCCTATGGGAAAACCGGTCTCGTCTCCTGACTTTTTCATGACAGGACCGTAACTCCGGAAGGGGTTAAACTCGTATGATGAGGTACCACTGTACTGCATGTATTACCTCCTCATAGTGATACTGCAACCCTTAGTTTAGAGAAAACAAGAAAAAAGAGCAGAAATCACAAAAATTGTTACACTTTGTATAAGGTCCCCACACACTTCTATCGGTCTGACATAGAGCTCAATATCATTCATACTGCCCGAAGATCAGCTTATTTCAATGAAACTACAATTGTATTTTCTTTTCTACCTTATTACGATCAGACACAGGTATGATTTGTCTATTAACAACTTGCTGTTTATGAGCTATTGATATTGGAAGGTGGAATCTGTGAGTATCTGTCTTACTTTACCCAAGTTATTAAAGCAGTGCCAGTGCATTCTTTTACAGCATTACCCACGAATATCAGCGCACTATTTATATGCTGACTCAGCAATTAGACTGACTGCTACATGTCTTGTCAAAGCTACAGTAATGCATCAGTCAGTGCTATCCACTGCACTAGTATATTGTGTAAAGCTGGAAGTATGATATATGAACATACTGTGCTGCAGTTCTTAAATGAGCACTTATGGAGCAGTAATGACTCACTACAGGAACACATCTATAGACTGCAGGCTTAGATGTTTATGATTATGCAGCTCTATCAGTCTGATATGAAATGAAATTAAACATATGAGATGAGTCTGGCTTCAATTCACTACCTCACCATCTGCGCTGCCAGTTTCCTCTGTCTCCAAAATGTTTGTGCATGAGGACCATAATTAATGTACCGGTGCACACATTCTCCTGCCAAATTTATTTTTGCAAATCACAATGCCTGCATAGAAAGTGGCGTGTGCCTTTTTCAGACCCAGTTTTGTGTGTAAGCAAGCTTTATAAATGAGCCCTTGTACTTTATTCAGGGGCATAGATGAGCACACAATGAATAAGTTGTAATAATATGTACGTTGTTTGTCAGTTACAAGAGACTGAACATCATACGGTGTGTATAAACAGGATCAATCTGTCTCATGTCACTCAGTGTAAAAAATGCTGTATCACAGAGATAATTCCCAGAAGGGGGATGCAGGTCGAAGCATTCTATTGAAGAATAGAATGGACATTACTGTCATGAACTACTGCATGTTTGAGCACAGGCCAGAGTTAATATCACCTTAAACAAGCAAATAAATGAACAGCACTGGCTCTAATGAGGGTCTCTGGATGCCAATTAAAATTTGACAAGTGAACATTTAAATATTCTGGTTGATCACTTATGAAGAAAATGTAGTACTGATTTACTGCCTGTACACTGAAGCTGAAACTCCAAATAAAACTACACAGTGTTCCTTTATATCCATTTATTTTTTGTGTCTGCATGTCCTTTCCCAGCAAGCTCTGTTTCAAATAATTTCTGTTATCAGAAAAAAAAAGTTATATTTAGTCTCAAAAAGTGGTATTATTATAGCCTGTGAACAGATGCAATGCTGAAAATAGTGTTTCCATTACTATTTATGTCTCCAATGTCACATTTTGTGTACGATGTATCAATTTTGACCTTTATCCATGAATGTGATTGAACAGTCAATCCACACAGATGGTTCTGTTCCTTTCATCTCCACCTCAAGCCTTGGAAAGTGTAATACTGAAGATATTTGAGACGGATGATGGCTTAAATAAAGGTATATATGTAATGTGCTGTATATGCATGCAGAGTGCTGTTATTTTACTGTTCCTGCTCAGTCAGAAATCTTGCTTTTGGAATGATTTATAACAGCAACAGAATATATAGTTGGAGTTTGGTGTCAAGGCTCTGAACTCATCACCCACAGATATGTTAGCATATAGATGAAGGGGAGTGATGATAAATACCCTACACGTGGATATTACATACTGGAAGGGTTCAGGCAGCAATGTACAGTGAAATGGGAAACTCCACAGTTTAAAAAGAGAGGTTAAAAATGAAAGGTAAAAGATGTATAGGAATTAAAATGGTCTAATCAGAGAAATGTAATATAACACAAATAATTATGCTTTTATTATCTATATAGTCTTCATAAAATTTAATCATTACATTTTTAGAATGAGTAATTGATGTTTATGTATACCAATTCTTTTCATAACTGACAAGGGCATACAGTTCAGTGACCCTAAGATGTCATCACTGCTTTTCACAGATGATGTGCTCCTGTTGGTTTCATCAAGCCATGACCGTACCTGCAGCTGAGTGTGAAGGGGCCAGGATGAAGATCAGCCCCTCCAATTCTGAGGCCATGGTTCTCAGCCAGAAAAGGGTGGAATGCCCACTCTGGGTCGGGAATGAGTTCATGCCCCAAATGGAGGAGTTTAAGTATGTTGTGGCCTTGTTCATGAGTGAGGGGAGGATGGCGCATGAGATTGGCAGGCAGACCAGTGTGATGCTTTATCAGTCAGCCATGGTGAAGGAGGAGGTAGCTCGGCCATGATCCCGCTGCCTCCATGGGGAGGTGTTTTGACATGTCCAACTGCGAGGAGGTCCCTGGCAGACAGAATACGCTGGAGGGACACACTGCTGGCCTGGGAGCACCTTGAGGTCCCCTCAGTTGAGTTGGAGGAGGTGGTTGGGAAAGGGAAATGTAGGCTTTTCTGCTTAGGCAGCTGCCCTGTAACATGGACCAGGATAAGAGGAAGATTATGAAAGGACATAACCTGGGACTGTGAGAATGTATGTAAACAATGAAGAAACACTCCCCCACATAGTTCATGAGTTTGAAAGTTCAAACAAGGAGTCTAGGTGTTGCCATATTGAGTCTAACTGGGTCTGAAGTTCAAGGAAACAGACTGAAGACTCTGACTTGGACACAGCAATTGATTAAGTGGAGGGTCACGATCTCACCTTTACATATCACAACTGCAAATCCAAATGCCTTTTCAGTTCAGTATTTTCTGCAAAAGTAAGAAAAGATTATACTACTCATACAAAACAGTCTTTGTTAAATCTAGTAAATATACCAAAGCTGTTTTATTACAGTATTAGTATTTTATTATTTTAATTTATACACTTAATTTTAGGTAAGAGCTGATGTCTTTGTTATGCTGCTGTCTGTCAGCTGTAATGTTTTGTTCTTACAATATACACACCAGTCAAAGAGTCTGCACCATCTCCACTCTTTAAATTTTCCTGCAGTGTTCACTGGATAGGCTCTTTTCTATCAATAAAACATCAATCTCTATGTACAAACTTGAATTTCTCATGCAGAATTACTTTAGAGCCTGGCAGAAGTTGATTTTCCACCACAAAATTCAGAATTCTTTGTTAGTTCAGAGGTAAAAAAAAAAAAAAAAAAACAGTTTATGGAAACATTTAAAATGCATCTTATTAAACTTTTGCGTAGCATTTGTAGTATAGTGAGCTCTGCCTCTTTTTAGTTTCTCTGACCTTAATGAAATTGCTGGCTCTTGTGGCCAGTAGAGTCACTCAGCAATTACAGAGAAACTTGAATGGAAAAATTGATTTGCCGACTGGAACAGACCAGTGCAAAATGAAAGTTACTACAATAGCCAATTATATTAAGGAGGCAGAATATAGGAACACAGCAGCCACTTATTATATCTAAGTCCAAGAGGCTCTGGGCATAGATCACGAGCACAGCAGTGACACAGTACGACCTCATCTGCTATTAGTGTGTCTCATTTTAAACGTAACCAATGGCATTATTCCTACACGTGCAGCAGCTGCATTTGAGGAATGTGTTGAACTGCAGCTGCTGTCCGCTCTGTGCAGGCTCTTTGCTACTCGGCCATTACCACATCCAAAAGCAGCAGATGTGCTTCTTTATTGGAACCTTTGGCTCATTAACCAGCTGCTGTTGATGGACTTCACAAGTACATTTATTCCTCTTCTCAGTCTGATTAGAAAAGTCTCTTAGTAGGGTTATCGTTGTGATTGCAACAGCTTCTTTCATCACTTTCAGATTAAAAATGAGTTTGCTGCATTGACATGATGCATATTTTGTTTGTGTTTTACTACATCCTTGCATGCTTCATCTCTACAGAAATGTTGTTGGAGTCCATACTGGCCTTTGCCCATTTATGGAAAATATACTGTAGGGTGGAACCAGAATGAGAATATTTCAATCATTGATCGCTGTTCCTGGATTGGACATCACATGACTTTTGGCATGTCAACAGCACCGCCATTTTGAAGACTGCTACTTTTGTCTGCAAGCATGGCGTCCAGTAGCAGCAGTCAGGGGCAATTTCAATCAAAAGGCATCCCGTGCTTTGCTTTTGGCTGCTATAACAACACCAGTGAATATTTCAGAAAGCAGGGAATCTCCTTTCACAAGTAAGAAATTATTTTCATGTTTAGATGATATACAGGTCCTTCTCAAAAAGTTAGCATATTGTGATAAAGTTCATTATTTTCTGTAATGTACTGATAAACATTAAACTTTCATATATTTTAGATTCATTACACACAACTGAAGTAGTTCAAGCCTTTTATTGTTTTAA
>JAQQAE010018119.1:0-11279 GCA_029823295.1 Pseudamia nigra
AAATCCGCGAAGTAGATTCCTATGGAAAAACTGTTTTCAGGCCCAAACATTTGTTTGAGAAACAAAAAAAAAAAAAAAACGCTTTCCTACAAAAAAACACGATGGCCTCCAGAAACAACAAGTTTAATTTCAACGATTAACCTACGAAGCTGGACACACAAGAAACCACCAATAGTGACCCACGCATCACAGCTCTAAAGTTATCAGTGGCCAGGTGATCTGAATGAGTGGCCAAGCCTAAAATGATCAGATGTGTTTTTGTATGTTTTCCAGTGTTCTATCTTCTAAGATTTCTTTAAGCGGGCGTCAACAGGGTTTAGCAATAATTTATAAAAGTGTGTGAATGTTTTTCCTTTTGATGGAAACTTGACCTGTGGATCCAAGAACAAACTGTCCAGAAACATATGAATGTCAAGTAAAATAACCGGAAAAACCCTACAGCCTCTGAACCATTTCCACTGAAAGGAGAGTGAACCCTTGAACTCACGGGGGCGCTGTCGAGTCCCTCTATAACTCAGTCTGATTGTTGACATTTATACATCACAAATGTTGCTGTGATGTGCTTTGAATGTATGACATTGTTTATACTGTAAGATGCTTGTTTTTATTCACTGCGGTCATTTACATACAGTCCAAACTTCCTCTGATTTGTGGCTGTATTGAAATAGATTTCAGCACTTGTAAAATAATATCTTTAAATGAATGAATAAGCAGTAGATCAGTTTGCAGTGTAAAATGCCTTTAAGGATGAATGATCTTTATTTACTTTATTGATGTGTTATAAAAGCCAGGATGTCTGTGGTATGTTTTGCCCTACTTTTTATGCAGAATCATTGGAGAGCTAAAAATGGCAGCAATTGTTCTGATTGAAATGAGAGAGGATATCCTGCCATCGCTCGCTGTTTGGCATCCTCATCGGGGCTCAGAGAGCAGATCTGGCAGACAGCGTGTGTGTGTGTTGGACAAGAACTGGCTCATTGGTAAAAGGAGCATTTGGATGGAATAAGCTGATGCTCACATGTTTTCTGGGTCAGTGTGAAAGTGGAAGAGATGCTCCACATTACCGAGATGATGTTACACCCATTAAACTGCAATGGTCAGTGCTGCCCTACAAAGCTTAAGTAACAGCGGGACTGACAAAAATAACTTACTTGTTTTGTCATTTTCTTAATTACATTCTTAATTTCTGTCATTTTTTGATCATTTTCTTGATTATTTTGCTCATTTTAGTTAATTTTCTCAATTATTGTCTAGTTGTTGAAGTTTTAGCATTTTCTTAGATATTTTGTTCCTTGTTGCTCCTTGTTTTTGTTCATTTTTAATGTTTTTGCTTCTACTCATGTTCAGTATCAGATTTATTTTGTTCATGGTGCTTATTGTGTTCATTTTACTTCAGTCTTCTCCTTATTTTGTTAATTTTTCTTGGACTTCTTGATTATTTTGTTTATATTTGTCTAGGGCTTAACATTTTCTTCTGACATTTTGTTCAATTTAATTTTTTTGCTTCTATTTATGTTCCGTGTCTATTATTTTGTCCATGGTGTTTCTTATTGTGTTCATTTTTCTTCATTCTTCCCCTTATTTTGTTTAATTTTTCTTCATTTTTATAATTATTTTGTACATTTGAATTATGATATTATTCATCTTGCTTCTAAGTTTGTTCAATTCTGGAAAAAAAAAATTCTAGTTTTGATCACATTGTTGATTACTATGTTCATTTCTGCTTTTAATTTCATTTGGTTTTATTCATTTTTGGCTTTTTCTGTTTTTGCTTCTATTTATCTTTATGTTTTTGGTCATTTTTCTTCACCATGCTCCAATTTAGTTCATTTTGCTTTCAATTTTGTTCATTCTATTGATCGTTTCATTCACTTTTCTTGCATTATTTTATGAATTGTCTTGATTTTTTTTCTATATTTTGTTCATTTTAAGTCTAAACATTGGGAGAAAGTAGCCAAAGTATTTGTATTTGTACTTGTATTTGTATTTATTTTTTACAATGGGATAATTCATATTAATGAACAATTACATGTAAATATGAGAGATTATAGCCATGCAGCTAATTTTCATCTCTAGTCCCATTGACAGGTAAAAACAGAACAAAACTTATAGGCAGCATAGGTGCCGAAAGTTTACTTTGATCTTGGCCTGGATTTTGGAATTATTACAAACTGGACTCATGATTGACACTCAGTCAAAATAAACCACATGTCACAGGGTCCATGTCTAAGTCTCAGTGTTGACCAGATGTGCAGTATAGTTACTACTCTTTGCTTTTGTGGCTTGAGTGTTGATTCTCTACTAGGGATGAGTGATATGTGAGTTTGCTGGTCAGACTAATCTCTAACAGTGTCATATTTTTTATTGGCAGTTTGCTGAGCTCATCACTTTGGAAACACATTAAACCCTGACATATGGAGCCACTTCATATGCACCTGTCAATCTATCCATCAAGATCTGAGAGGCTTTCATCGTATCTTTATGAGCTCGTAAATAAAGAGCATGTGAAGTGTGCGGCTACTGACATGTCAGCATGCCGACACTTAAATGACACTTAAAACACAACTGAAATAACAACCCGGTGTACTATTTGACATGCTGATTTATAGAAGACTTCAGTCTTCAGTTACTATTTACATAGCACATATAAACCATGCATGACATTAATTGAGTCAATGAAAGCTTTGGCCACTAGGAAGGTGTCTACAGGTGTACGACGCTAACATTTAATGCTTTTCGGTATCTTTTTCATATCATTTTCGACCAAGTAAGAGTGAATCTTGAACAGGTAATTTATATCTCCATGGTTTACTGTTAATTAATTCACATGCAACTGTTTCCTCGTTAAATATGAAGATGAGATGTATAAAAAGGAGGACTAGATGAATTTTTCCAGGCACAATACGAGCTATTAAAAATATGACATCAGCAATTAAAATGACAAAACCAAAAAAGAACAAAATAATCAATAAAAATAATCAGATATTACCAACAAATATGAACTGATCAACAATACAAAACAGTACAAAAGTGAAGAAAATAATCAAGAAAATGAACAAAACTCAAGAAAATTATCAAGAAAATGCGGGGAAATTACCGAAATTATCCACAAAAAAGGAGTAAAATAATGTCAATATTGGGGTACCAGGTGGCTCACCTGGTAGTACACAACCACCCGGCTCAGGTCTAATTGCAGCGTCCCAAGCTTGAATTCAGCCCATGGCCTTGTGCTGCATATCATTTACCACACTCCTTTCACATCTTTCCTGTCCCTCTCAAATGTATTCATCCAATAAAGGCTAAAACAATTTAAAATATTGCAAATATTGACCAAAAACTGAGCAAAATATTTCACAAAATAAAAAAAAAAACAGAACTGCAAAATGAGATGGGATGTTGTGGCATTGGCTGAAATATACAGTACGCTTTACAGTATATCTGTGAAATGTGTGCTGGTCAGAGCAGTCTCCATAAAGAACCCATTGCACAGTGTGCAGGTATTTCAGATTCAAATCATGTGCAATACACAGCTAAGGTCAACATTGTTAGCCTCACTGTCTTTAGGGGTTTTGTTTTTCAGATTTTCTCCCATATTTTTAACAGAGCATGTCAAAATATGATAGTTTCATTTAAAAAAAAACAGTAAATCAACAAGGAGAGAATTATTATAGGGAAAAAAATGACCAGGGTAAACTTTACTAAGACGAACTGATCTTTTGATTCAGGCATAGCACAGACCTCTACCCTGTCACTGAGTAATGGTTCAATTCTGTGAACTGAAGTAAAATGGAATAGTTGTCACATATTCACTTGGATTTGAGGAATCACTTGTGAAAGAAAAAAAAAAGAGCATTGCTGATGGACATGAACCAGGAGAAGGATAGCCAAAGAGTTTACAAGTATCCAGGAGTGCAGTGAGGAGCATGGGGAACATTTTGAAATCAAATTTTCATAGGCGAGCTAATAATTTTGACCTCAGCTGTACGTCTTTGACACAACTTTCCATTTTACAGTGTATGGTTGCAGGGAAGGGAGGAGAATGTCAAACCTGCCACTGGGTGACTGAAATAGTGGCCCTCATTCCAGCAGGTGTTAGATATTAAATACAATGGAGATCAACTGAAACGCACTTGATGTCAATGAATTCGGATTGTTTTACAGTACAAAATAAAATTAAACCAAATGACATGCCAAAGACAAAGATACGGTCTTTCTTTCTTCAGTTTTGTTGATTTTATTGACTATTTTGTCCATTGTTGGGCATGATTTTGTTCTTTTTTGAACAATTTGTTGCTTACTTTCTTTATTTTTGTTCATTTTCTTTATTATTTGGTCTGGTCTTGACCATTTTTGTTCATGCTCTTGATTATTTAGTTACATTTTACTCATTTTCTTGACTATTATGACATTTTTCTGGTTAGTTTAGTCATTTTGTTCACTTTCATGATTATTTTCTTCATTTTTCTTGATCTCCTTGAGAATTCCATTTATTATTACCTTTTTTTACTGATTCATATTCCTGATTTTTTCCTTCATGGATTTTTTTGGCTAATTTGTTCATTTCTGAGCATGATTTTTGCTCTTTTTTTATCTTATTTTTGTTGTTAGTTTGTTCATTTTCTTCATTGTTTAATTCATTTTTGTTGATATTCTTGATTATTTTGCTCCCCTCTCCCAATGTTCTGACCAAACCTGCGCCCTGGGTTGTGATCAAGATGATACAGCACATTTCAGTATTATTGGAAATATAAATATTCTGCAAATCCTCAACATTTTGTCACCACACTGGTCCTTAATTAACTTGATCTCTAGTCTCCGTTCTGCCTGGTTGTTTTAAAATGATAGTGAAATGAGCCAAAGTCAGCAGGGAGGTGGAAACAATAAAGACAGATAGTAGAAAACAAAAGAGTCAATAAGGGAGGAAAAAAACTTCAGACTGATGAATGAGGAGGTTTACGCTTGAATGATGGGAATGGGACACAGACAAATTAGGAATATGGAGACAGAAGAAAGAGGAGCCGAGGGAGGAAAGACATGGTGATAGAGGTGGAGGATGCGAACCTAGGGCTGAAAATATCCATGTATGAGAAAAACGAGATGAGACACTGAGGGGGAAATGATGACCACCACTCTGCGTTCTAAATACAAGAATGAAAACTCCAGTGTGTAAACCTGAGATTCCTGGCTGCCATTTTCAGAGCTAAGAGTCCAAACAGTCCTTCAGCCTCCATTTGTTTTGTCACCATGGCGTTAGAAGATGTCAACACAGTCTAATGCAGCAAGACAGATGCTAGTTGTTAGCATTATGACCAGATCAGGTGACACAATTCTAAGCTAGGGGTCGTTATGCCCAGCGTGACTCCTGCGACACACAAAGCTCCACAAATGAACTGGTAGGACGGGGGACAGTTGAACACTTGTCATCAAATATCATCGATGGTCTGGCTAAAAATACTTGAATAATCAGTGCATATACACATGCTGCACACGCTGATTTTCCCTGTGTAGTGTTAATGATGTGTGGAGAAGGAAAAGGCCCATCTGATACTTAGTGTGAGTCTGTGTGAGGTTTGTACTGGTGGGATGAATTTGTCCTCGGAGCCTAATGATTTTGAGAATAAGTGGTTTCACAACAACACACTGAACCTATGGAGGCTGTTCCACCTGTGTTTATTGGTGTGAACATAGACACTGCATGCATGATAACCAGACGTGGGTAGTGCTCAAGTACATTTACTCCATCACATGTAATTGAGTATTTTTTTCAATGAAATGTACTTTTGAGAGTAGATATTTTGCAGAATACTTACATTTACTCAGTTGCATTTGTGATGTCAAATAACATACTTCTACTCAGTTACACATGGCCACAGCTCATTTTGATACATTTGATAAATAGACACAGTATTAATAAAATGACTATGGGTATTCAAGATGCCGCCCGATGGAAAGCTGCTGACTGGCGATGAAGCTGAAAAAATTTTTGATTTCCATTATTTTCATGTTGTGCTGCCCACTGCAAAAGCATACTAGAGCTGCTCTAGTATGCCTACTCACGCATACTCTTAATTACCTGCATACCACCTCCTGCGCCTTTCCACTGGTCCATTGGCTTCTCATACTGTACACCGTATATTACGTCATTTTGAAACCTATATTTTGAACATGTCTGTGAAGATTCTCAGTCGTCCAGGTCATAGTATCCAAGGCGTGTGGTTTTCCTTCTGTCGACTGGACTGGAAATTTGGTTTGAAGACATTTCGCTACCTATCCAGGAAGCTTCTTCAGTTCTATAGATAGAACTCCAAGAATGCCTTGGAGGCTATATTTTGAACATTTTAGAGATTTAAAATATTTCAAACCTCCATGTTATAAAAACCGATAACATGCAGTCATTTCTGAACTTTTGCGCAGCTGTAGGTGTCCTTTCAGCAGTTTTACAGATATCTATTTTATCATTTTGGTTTGTGTGGAAAATGTTTTCTGTGTACAACCGACAAATGACCAGTGGGGGAATCAGCTTCAAAATTGCATCAGCACTCTGGTTTCCAGCCAATCCAGGTACATTTTTGTATAATGCTGTACAACAGATTTAGGGTTGGGTATTTTGGGGGGGGGGCAACACAAGTGCTAAACTGATGCAAAAATGGTGTCTAAATTGATGCCTTTAAGATTTTTTTTCAACACCATCAAACATTTAAAACATTTCTTTTGTTTTAATGTCAATATATCAGCTTTTAAGCAAAGAAATATAATGATAAATTCATATTTTTTTTTTAAAATCATACAACGTTGTTACAATAAATTAAATGTGGTAATTCTGCAAACACTGCTTCTGTTGTGGGTGTTAGGGTTAGACATACAGAGCATCCCTCTGTTTTTAGTCATGTCAAACCCGTACTGCACATTGTGAAGCTGCAGTCTGCCTTCTTGGCAAAGCAGAGCCTTTTACCACTTTTTTCCATTGTTGGGAATCATTTTGTCTCCTCATCAGTCAGAGCCTGAACTACCAGTTGCGTTTTCACACTTTTTCAGAATATCTGGAATGATGCTGCAAATAACTGATCAGTCACAAGTTAGATGTTCGCTATGTCAAAGCTAATTAAAGATAAAGCGTTTCCATTCCTTTATGTGCATTTTTTCTTTCAAAAAAATGTCACAAAAAACACCTGCAGTGAGAGAAAAAACTGTACCTACATCATTAATTTATTTACTTTTTCAGGTTCATTTTAATTTTCTAATGTGAAACTTCAACATGAGAAATACATTTATGGAAGCACATCTAGTGATGAGTGCTGCCTAATGCAGTATGTATGCTGATGATGTCAAATGTGATCATGTGACAAGATGATGCAATACAACAGCCACTTAAGCCACAAATTATCAATACAGCTGGCAATTAAAGTGTCTGTGAGGAAAATCAAGTGGAAAGAACAGGAAGAGAAAATCCCACATGAGGTTCCACTCCCCAGCACACATGAGCTTCAGCACTAGGGCCTGTGTTAACAACTTTGCACCACTGCTTTGTTTCTGCACATACACAACCACACATACCATGTTTCTGAACTGACCTGTAGGGCATGCCAGTTTTATGTGCCACTGTGTCCTCTTTGGCCAATCCAAACATTTTCAGGTACCAGTTGGTCTCAATCTCTCTGATCAGAGTGGCCTTGTTTCTCTGCTGCGCCCCCAGCTTTGCGGAGGCACTATTGCGCTTGGCGTCCTGGGAATTGCTGCGGGCTTTGAGCCCACTGAGAGAAGCTATCGAGTGCTTACGATGCATGTGGGGTGGCGGTGCACCAACGGCACCAAGGCCACCTCCACTGCTCCTGGCGGCTAGCATGGCCGCAGAGGGTGCCCCCTCCCCTCACGGGCAGAGCTCAAACAACGAGGTAAAGAAGTTTCCAGATGTATTGAAGTCCTTTATTGGGCTCACTCCAGCTTCAGAGAGTGGTGCATTTCTGAAGAGTTTTTTTCTTTTGCCTGATTGTCCATTTTTCAGTCAGAACATGTCCATCTTCTGCAATTCTCTGCAGTTTGCAATGTGTTGGAGCGGCTTCTTCCAGTCTGTTTCACCCTGTTTGTGTGTTCACTGTCTGTCTGTCCCTCTGTGTCTGTCATTCTGTCTGTGCAGGGTGCTCTCAGCTCTCTTATAGCCTCATCCAGCTTGAAACAGGATCCTGGTTTCCTTGTCTCGTCACAGCCTGCCTGGCCTAAAAGGAGGGAGTCAAACATGCCAGGGTGTCGACAATGTCTACACACAGACACACTGTCTACACACACTACGCATATGATCAACGTACATACAATGCATCCAAAATATAATGACAGTAATGATGTCAAATACCCTCTGATGATAATGTGTATTTCAGTACAAACATAAAGATACACATCAAAAATAAGGGGAAATCTCTGAGAAAAGTACAAATTCAGAGCATCTGTGGCATTTTTGAAATCAGAGACAATTATGATAATTAAAATAAATGAAATACATGCAGGCTCATGCAGATTGTTTCTTCAGGGTCAGTGCCAGTGACAGCTCTATATTTACACACTTCAGAGTCTTGGAGTCTTAACACCATTCCTTCTGTCATAAGTGTGTGAGACAAAAACAAACTGACACCTTTGCCAAACATAACAATGTGGAAACACAGACAATTGGCAACAAAATGTATTTTAATCATACAAAAACATACATCAGGGTGAAATTCATAGTTCAGATAGAGTCTTTATTAACTCTACCCTCAGCACTCTCAAAACTTTTAAAGTCTTCCACTGGAAAGTTTTTGACCACAGTCACGTCTACACTTTAATTTTTGCCTGACTGCACAAAAGAAAGGGTCAATACACAGCAAAGCAGCGCTGAGCAAAAGAGGGGGAGTATATCAAATGAAGGTGACTCTAAGATGTGCACTCAATCATCATTTGTCTAGTGGCGGGGATTCCATGCTGATGAGATGCTAATTCATGTCTGGTAGCAAGAGATCAGAGGGATGATGTGGCCCTGGACCACCTGACGCAACACAAGCTTAGTTATAAACAGTGATGTTCAATGTCAGACAGTAATAAGAAAAAGGTGGCTGATTGATGAAGAACAGAGATAGTAAGGGTGACGAACACAACAAGTTTGGACAGTATGGACTTCATGTATTATGAAAGCTGATTAAGTAAAGTACAGGCTCATTTGTCTGAACCAAATTAACAGAGTGAGGTTTGAAGGAGGTGTGGACCGTTCTGGACATGATTACACTGTGGTTTGAATTTAAAGTCAGTGTCAGTGTAATGTTTCTGGTGTTTGTTTTTATTTCAGCAACACATGTAATCCAGCTCAATATCTACAGTATGTATATAGGAACCGCTGCCTGCACATAAAAAATGAGAGTACATTTGGAGGGAACTGATGAAGGGTGAATGAAATGGGGAAGATCTCTGGCTTGGACAAACCTGTTAATAAAATTACCTGGGTCCTTGACTATTTAGTAAACTGGGGACTTTCTGGGAAATTCACCCTCCTTACAGTGTTCACACAACAAAAATAAACTATACAGGGCAAAATTTTTGTTTTTACCAGGCTGTCAACATGTTTATTCGTGCTCTAAACTTGGATATATCAATGTGAATTTGTGGGGATTGACTGACATTTGGTTTCAATCCCCAGTGGGTAGTGACATTCATGATTTTTTGCATTAAGTTACTAGTTGTTTGATAGCAGCAAAGAGTGGACACATAAAGGTTAGAGTGAAAGTGATAATCCATCATTGTGCAAAAGTAGGTCTTTTGCTGGGTAATTCTGTTGGCATCCAGTTTTTTTTTTAATCACATTCGTGCTCATTGTGGGTTGCTGTTCCACATTGAAACTGACCAATTCAAACAGACTGAGTTTGTCAGGAAAAGGGTTAACACAAATCAATTTTTCACTTCAATGTGAGCAGATCAGACAGTCAGTGAAAGCATAAAGGTTTCATTAGATACAGTATATGTAATGTTTAACTACAGAGGAGAGTTGAGGTACCAGGGTGAAATATACTGTTGCTCCTAAATTTACTCACAGTTTTTTAAAAGGATGTCTTCTGGAAATAGAGTGCTAATTGGTTAATAAACCAGCTTACCAGCCAAGACATGTGTAGTTGCTCATCTACTGACAGTTCCTTGATGGCAAGCCGTATGGCCAGTGGATCTTCACAATATCTACAGTATGCAGACATTCTCACAGTGGTGTCCTGGAGGTCAAGTGAATACATTAGCAATGAATAGGTCAGGCCTTAATTATTCAGCCCTGTAATGACAGTCTGAGATCACTGGATGTGGCTGAGGGGCCCAAGGGGAAAGTTTGTGGTCAGCATAACAGTACTGTGTTAAAGGATACACACACAGTATAGATAGACAAACGTGTAGATGTGTTCACCTACTAAATTCCACTAGTGTTCCACATTGTTCATGGACATAAAAGCTACATGACCAATAACTACAAAAATTAAATGAAATATGCCAAATTTGACAGATTTTTCCACATCATCCGTAATAGCTAGGATAACAGTGAAGTGGTTCTGCCTTTAATATTTCTGTTTTTATTCTGCAATGTATTTGTCTTTTGATTTAAAGTGGTTGAGGTTCTAGTGAAAGATTAGAACAATTAAATATGGTTAGATGTTTAAACACTGCTCCTCCATGAGTCACCACCTTATCGTGGTGGAGGAATTTGCATGTCCCAGTGATCCTAGGAGCTATGTTGTCGGGGGCTAAATGCCCCTGGTAGGGTCACCCAAGGCAAACAAGTCCTAGGTGAGGGTCCAGCCAAAAAGAGCAGCTCAAGAAGACCCCAATGACGAGGAAAAAATTTGGACCCATAGCGCCCTTGCCCGGATGTGGGATACTGGGGCCCCCCCCTGGAGCCAGGCCTGGGGGTGGGGCTCAGCGGTGAGCATCTGGTGGCCCCACGGGGCTTGGCCAGGGATAGCCCGAAGAAGTGATGTGGGTCCCCCCTCTCATGGACTCACCACCTGTGGGAGGGGCCATGGGGGTCAGGTGCAGTGTGATATGGGTAGCAGCCGAAGGCAGCGGGTCCTGGTGGACTGATCCTCGGTTGCAGAAGCTAGCTCTGGGGACATGGAATGTCCCTTCTCTGGTGGGGAAGGAGCCTGAGCTAGTGTGATATAGTCGGGCTCGCCTCGACCCATGGCTTGGGTTCTGAAACCAGTGTTGTTGAGAGGGGTTGGACTCTCTTCCACTCTGGAGTTGCCCACGGAGAGAGGCGGCGAGCAGGTGTGGGCATACTTATT